>JALIZH010007590.1:0-239343 GCA_030522465.1 Rhipicephalus appendiculatus
CTTGCGCGCAATCTTAACAAAACGATCTACAATAATCGCGAAGGTTCTAGAACAATAAGGCGCGGTTTGAGCTGAGCTTTGCTGACGGTCTTTGTGGGCGAAAACCGAAAACAACAAAAGTGAAAATAAGAATAGCGCGTGGCAATATCAAATATTTGCTTATGGCCACATGCTAAATCTTTGCAACTGTCTTGCTAGCAGAAAAAAATCGGCAACATTTGCATCGATTGGCGCGCCTGTGATAAGAGTCTCTCCACGTGCTGTTAAACTGCACGAAAAACAGCTCCGGAGATATTAATGACTCACGAGTCGCGTTGACCAGTCTACGGAGTCGTGCAGGCGGAAACAGGCGCAGTGGGACTGCGAGCGTAGCTGCATATTCGCAATGTTTCTCTATAGATACAAACGCGCACATGCTTATATGCAATAATCTAGGCAGTGTGTCGCTGCTCGTGCAGCAGTACCTTCTGGCAAACCTTTCCTCACACGGTACCAAAGTGCGACGTATAATGTTATAATGTATAATGTATAATGTGGAAATATAATGTATAATGTGGAAACTCAGTATAATGGTGGAAACTTAAATTAAGCGTTTCTTCAAATTACGTGTAGCGTGCCAATGAAGCAAAATGCTAGACGTCTTGTAGTGTGCAATTTAAGTGCATGATAATGCACTCCAGGTGATCTAAATTACCCGGAGCCCTCAACTACGGTGTCTCACATAGCCTGGGTCACTTGGGGACGTTAAACCCCACAAAACAACAAATCCATACAGCGTACACACGCCATTATGCCGATATGTATGAGAACCGGGCCTAATACGGGCCTGACTCAGGCCCGAGACCGAAGCTCATGGGCCCGAGCCCGGCCCGGGCCCGAACCAACAATCCCTTACCCGGATCGACCGGGCCCGCGGGAGCCGGGGCCGGGCCCGGGCTTTCGGGCCGGCCCAAGCCCGTGCAGTGCTCTAGTTACTATGCCAAGCAGTCCGCTTTCGGGTGATTTCAATTTTGATTTTCCATGCACTCCCAACGTGTGCACTTTCGTACGAGCGTCCATGACTTACGATGTTATTTTTGAAATAGTGTTATGAAAGTTAGGTTTAGTTTTAATTGAAAGCTTTGACAAGCTTTGATATGGTTATGGACACAGCACTGATGGAATAAATACCTGGAATCATTGCTGAGCTCTTCTGCAAAGCACATTACGTGTAACGCTAATCTGCCAGCAGATCAAATCTGCATGAAAAGCGAGCACCTTACAGTCATATTTAAAATTTTTTCGGAAAACTGTAGAATATTCTCTATGGTGAAGGAATATAGGAAGCAGCTTTATTGAAGCAGTCGGTTTTATTTTCGAAAGAAGAAAGGGCATGGTCAAGCAGGAACTGCACAATTGTTACGCTAAAGGAACAAACAACTGCCTAAATTTTGGTGCATACAAGTTCGGCACCATCGTTTTCATACTTTTTGGAGTCGCAGTGACTTTCTCGAGATGCTCAAGTTTTTTTGTCGGGTAACCCGAAGGCATCGACAGTCAGGGAAAATATTCGCCACGACTGCTCGGGAGCAGGCGTTTCACGTTTGTCATTCCAAGAGGGTGAATCTTGATCCTTACCTGCCGTGTTCAAGAGCGCTGTTTTTGCTTAGTGAAAGGCTCACTGTCAACCGCATAATAGACATGAGCTCAAAACTATGAGCTGTTAATTTAACCATGGTAAATTGCGCTCATCGCCATCATAGCAATGTGCCGAAAACACCTCCCGCTGTAGGCGCCAATGGCCACGGCGTTACAGTACATGATCGTCAGTGTGATTGTGTCTGCAATAAGTAGACAACCGAAATACTGACCATGTAAAAAACGCCATTAATGAAATGCGCCATTATTTTTACAAAGTTTTCAATCCCAATTTTGCTTTTAAAAAGCTGGTCTTGCTGAAGACTGGCAGGTTGCCGGTGTCAATTTCACGGTAGCTATAGCAACAAGAGATCCACTTGCGCTGGTGGTATCACTTGCCCCGAACTTCTTTCCTGGTGATTGTATGCGAGTAACAAGATTTTCCACTATGCACTGCACTCTTCGTTTGTTTCTGTTCGGTGAATATGGATTGTCTTACAAACAAGCACTCATGCTTGCATACTAGCTTCGATGTACAGCTTCCTAAACCGAGCTAACCGAGCGACGCCTTCGATGTTTACCGGGGCAGGAAAAAGTGAATTCAATGGCAGAAAACCAGAAACAAAACAAAAAATCGTCACGGGATAAGCTTTGTTGCTTACAATACAAATTATCTTGAACATAATACCGATTTCTTTTTTTATGTTTTCTTTTATGCTGCGTTGTCTACAATAGATTGCATTCGCCGACTACATGTAGAAGTGTTGTAAAAAAGTGTGTACTTCAGTTTCGTAGCCATGGTTTTGCTGCCACAGAAAATTCCCACTAGATGTAGTGTACATTTCTTTTATCATAATAGTAATAAAAAGTGATGACCACATCTTCATATTTGTGAGATGCAGTTGGACCGGGATATATCGCCCTCAGGCGTTTTCAGTTGATTATAGTGCACAATGCAAACATACCATTGGAAATATCATGCAATTGTGTATGAGCGTTCAATTTTTTTTTTCTTGAAACTCTCATGGTGGGAACACTAGATATCTTGAATGAAGCTGGACACCACAGCGCTTTTCACATGATCTCATAGAGCTGGCAGTGCACAAAGCCCGCATGCATGACGCGCAGTGAAAGTGGTGAAAGAGCAGTTGCAGTTGCAAGAAACAATCATGGACCAGATTTTTTTTAAAATGTGAATGGCCGCAGTAAAAAAATAGTGAATGGCGGAAAGGTTTTGCTCCTTCCACATTGCTAGAAACAAGCTCCTAATTGCATTCACCATATGGCAGGAGTGTATGTACTGCAGGAAAAAAGTGTTTTAGAGGCGAAGCTCCTTAAGCCGTGGGTCGTGCGTCCCCGTTGTATGTAGCCACGTCTCGTTTAGTACTTGTATACGATGAATATATGTAGGGGCGAAGCTCCTTATGGCATTACCTCGGCGGTCCTCGGTTGTCCATGCACTCTGAGTAGCCAGTAGGTACTGGATTTTGACCTCCAAGGTAGTGCCTGTGTGAGATGTCTCCTGTGCGTGATTAAACAATAAAAAATTCACAACGTACATGTAAAATTAAAGTGAGCTGCGAGTCGCCATGACTCTCATCGACCCTTTAGTATAAATGCGCCCGATCTCACGTCGTTGATGATGTACTGCGCAGAATTCGCGGAAGATTACCGGTTTACCGACGCACCTCCGAAGCTTCGCCCACTCATCATCATTCACTCCGTGGGTATGGTGTCGTCATCTCCAGTTCTCGTCTCGTTTCCGAGAGGGCGCTGTCCTATAGACATGCGTACAATATGGCGGTTGGGTGAAGGTACGCTAGATGGCGTTGGCGGTGCAGCTGCTCTCCGATTGCGCGGACGGCCGTACGACCAGTACGAGTACGCTTGCCGGATCGTGCTGCTTGGTGGACCATGGACGACGACCGGTCGTTCAAGTTTGAATAAAATTTCACACACACTATCGCTTTGATTACTGCTGGGCGAAACCACTGAAGATTTCACGGTGTAACCATGATTGCTTCAGTCACCATAACTCTCATCGACCCTTTAGTATAAACGCGGCCGATCTCACGTTGGTGATGATGTACCGGGCAGAATTCACGGAAGATTCACGGTTTACCGATGAGCCTCCGCAGCTTCGCCCACTCATCATCATTCACTCCGTGGATATGCTGTGTTTTTTTTCTTCTGCTCTTCACTAAAATTTGGTTGTACACTGTCAGAATGTCAGAAACAACTTGGAAAAAAAGCTGGTCGATCTTAAGGGCTTGACGTGGCCTTCTTCGCTGATGCTAGGTCTTTCCTTGGCGTAGACTAAGTAGAGTCGAACCACAGCCTGTCACAGACCACGCAAGAATCTCCAAACTCCGGGGCCAGAACTGATGTGCAAAGCTATCTGTGGAACCCCTGGTATAGGCGCGCGCCTTTCGTTGCTCATACTCGGCTTGTGCGGCGGCTGCTTCAACTGTCTCCGTCAGAGGGCGCAGCTGATAAGCAATGGTGAGTGATAAGTAAGGTGCCAAGGGTTTTTGGCGGACACTTCACGTTTACCTCGAGCTTTAAGGGCTTCACTTTTAAAATTGACACAAGCGAAGTTGAGTGTTATTGCAACAACTGCTTAACCGGTGTGGGAGCAAACGCAGCTGTCGCAGTAGAGTAGACACACTACAGTAGCCCTGCAGTCTCCATTGGTGTTATGCGTGAGGTAGCATGGTTGTTTGTGCAGTCTATGAGGGTGTATAGGCTGTTCTCCTTGCTCATTAGCATGGCGGCAATAGGCTCTTGATTTATTTGGCCTGATTTAATAGTGCGTCGTCTGTTCTACAGAGCACATCTAGGAGGTCAGCTAAAATGAAGAGACATGATGTTAATGACAAAGGCACAAGCTGACCACCAAGGTTTGAGCAGTTGCGTTTTGATACTAAGGCGTAGGACTGGGCTTGTTGGTACATTGTCAAAATTGGATAAAAAAACCTTCGGGAAACACAGGACACAGTGAGAATACGACGGGACAGGCCGGTACTTACAAGTGAACAAGAATGTACTTGAGATGCTTACTTATACCCGCCAGCAACCACCTTGGGCATGTATTGCTTTAAACGAAAGGTTAACTGGCAAACATGGTGTTTAGAAAGCTCATCTCTTTGCCAGACATATGCATTGATGCATTACTGATGCAGTTTTTCCCCGTTTCTTTATATAGAAAGTTCCCAAAATTTCCCTGTGGGCCTTAGTCCTTCCCTGGCTTAAAATGCTAGCGTTGTGAAAAACAGATGTACACCCGCACTGCCTCCAATGTCTCGGCAAATGAGATGAGCACCGTCGCTCATGGTAAGGGAGGCCTTGTAATTCCTGAAGCGATCACTAATACAACGGCTAGTTTGGCCGATGTATGCTTTGCCACATGATAAATGGATGTGATAAATCACATCTATAGTGCAAGGCACAAATTTCGAAACATGATTTGTACCACATATAGCCCTTCTCTGTGGATGCCGGTTGATGCGGCTGCACAGACCGCTCAACTTTAGCGTGTCCGAGAGTACCCAGCACATGCGTCTTTATTCGCCACCTTCTTGATATTATGCGATAGCTTATACACATATGGCATGACAACAAAAGTATCTTTGTTGTCCGAAGATGCAGAGGCAGTAGTTGCGTATGCCATGTACGACCTTTTCTTCCCTTTGAGCAACTTCTCCTGTACCGCTCGCATCACATGGTCTGGAAACCGAGCAGACTTCACTTTACTTCTTGCTGCTCAACACTCGCCTGTATCGTGTGAAAGCCACTCTTTTGCAACGCATTCTTAAAACAAAGCATCGCTAAGCCCCTTTTTGTTAGCTTCGAGTGGCATGAACTGTATGGAAGGACATCTTAGCGCAGTGTGTAAGTTCAGCACACATGCATGTCGATACGGAACGATAGTTGTAAGTCTAAAAACCTAATGGCATCACTCTGTGGTAATTCAGAAGCAAAACAAAGGAACGCAGCACAAACACTAAAACACTTAAGAATATCTGTGGCCACAGATTCCAGACTAATGTGAGAGGACAAATTTCGCAAGCGCCTATAAAATCATTTACATACCTGAAAACCTTCACCACATGGTCATCGTCTAAACTGTTGTGTAACATGCTGTTTGCAGCAAGTGTGCTAGTTACTTTGTGTACACAGCTGAATCCTTTTATAAGAGACACTAGAGTGCCTACATAAAAATAGGGCTTGGTCAGAAAATGAGAATGTCATGCCCGGCTTATAAGAGACATCTGATGTAAGGGACAAGGAATGCTCCCCCTGCACATGTCTCTTATAAAAAGGTTCAATTGTAATTGCAGTGCATTAAAGATATAAGGTCACATTCTTATCCATAATAAATGGTTTGTATGCTAGAAGCCTGGACTCCGCTGCAAAGCAATGAAGGCCTGCAGACTGTGATTGGCAGTTCACGAGATGATGGAAAGGTACTTGGATGGCATTGCATGGGATTTGTTCATATGAAACAGCGTTATCGACCAAAAAAAACTCAATGTCTTGTCTGAGTTGTGTAGACTGCAGTTTAGGAGTATGCTTCAAACTTTTGAAACATTGCATTTCTGTACCTTATGCAGGCTGCTAACTGGTGCTGGTGTGTAATCTGGTTTTTCAGTTTGTATGGTTTCCTAGTTGGTATACGTTGCCAAGGAAATACACAATCATTAGAGGGAAAGTCACTCTTTTGAACTATCTGCAAGCTTCAAGATTCTTACACTATGCATTGACAATTGAAAGTTCCATCCAAAAATTGGATCCAAAACCTGTCTATTAGTAAATGCATAAATGAATATGTGTCTGTAATTGTCGATTTTTTCGGCATCTTGTTACATATAGCTGGTGCCTTGGGCAGTGCAGCAGCAGTGGTAGTGATGTATGAGTGCAACAAAACAACCTTTGTGCGTATTTAGATGAATCATTCAGGGTATGTCCGCACCAGTGGTATAGCCAGAAATTTTGCTTGGGGGTGGGGGGTGGCTTGCATGTCAACATCTGCTTTTGTATATTGTGAGGTATCAGCCATCCCGCAGTGCCACTCTCCCGTTTCTCAGGACAGGTGGCAGCACCCGCAGCTGCTTCGGTTAGCATTTCCTGCTGGACGCACTAGACGACGCTAGCGAGACGCTAGCAGAGACTGCCGAGGACCGCACGCGTTCCGAGTGATGTGACACTTTCTTTGTGCTTGTGCGAGCGTCGCCCTGTTTCGCCTCAGTGTTTTCGGTTATTGTCTCTATTAAACATGTAGTTATAAGAGACAGTGCCCGTGTGCCTTTAGCCTTTCGCCTACGAGCCTCACATCTGGCGCAGTCGACGACGAGCCTCTGCAACGGCCCATCTGCATCTTGGCGTCTCGTCAAGCGCGCCTTCGCCTAAAGATGTTCGATTAACCGAAGCCTCCAAAGCCATTCACGAGTAAGCGGAACCGTCGAAGCCATTTCACAGCATCATGAATTGCCTGCTCAGCCTTTGCACCGTTCAGCGCGTTCGTAAAAGCCAAGCCTAGAACGCCGTTCGAACCTCTTCAACGAAGCTAAGCCTGCACAGCCTGCAACGCCGTTCGAACTTCTACGAAGCCAAGCCTACGCCGGCGTTCGACTCTTGCTAGCCGTCGCCACAACCATATTTCACCATGCCTGGAATTCACTGGCGCGAATTGGACACGGCGACAATGTCCCGCCTGAGCGTCGAGCTTCTCCGAGAAGAACTCGAAAGACGCAATTTGGACACGGCCGGCACGAAAGATGATCTTGTTCAGCGTCTGCACAACGATATCCAAGCAAACCGTGAAGCGACTCCGACGCCGGACCAAACGCCGTCGGCCGCTAACTTTTCATTGGATCCCGCTACTATTCAAGCCCTCGCGTCATTGATGCAGCAATTGCCCGGCCTTCGACAGTTGTAACGACATTGCCCGGCCTTTCGGCGTCGATTCCGCACTTCGACGAATCTCCGAGACAAAACGTCAACGCATGGCTTGACGAAGTGCGTCGATTGCAACAGCTCGCCTCATGGGATGACGCCACTACTCGCCTCATCGCGTCTAGTAAATTGAAAGGTACAGCTCGCAATTGGCAATTGACATTCGGCCACCAGTATTTGACATGGCAGGAGTGGAGCAACGCGCTCAAGAACACATTTTACTCGGAGCTCTCTCTCATCTAGTGGCAGGAGCGCGTCCTCAAGGTTAAGCAACATGCCGATGAGAATCTTCGCCAATACGCCTTCGCCTAATTGCGACTGGTGGAACAGTGGCCTGTCAGGCTGTCCGACGCACAGAAAATCGACTACCTGCTTCAAGGCCTAAGTGAGCAGCACGTTATCACCGCCATAGCTGCTAGCCAGCCTGCTAGTCTGCGATTTTATGGCGACGTGCTTCAATCTGGACAAATGCGCTCAGCACGCCCAAATACAGCCCTATTCAAGACCGTTGCCTGCCGAGACCCAGCGTGAGTCGCAGAATTTTTACCCGTCAAGGTCTCCAGCACCCAACGTTCCAGACCAGCTACCTCGGAACGCCAGGCCACAGCCAACCACTCCCACGCCTTCATGCCCGCGAGAGCGCATAGCCGACATGCCCTTGCATGTGCAGAAAGCCAAGTACGCTGCCATTTCCGCTCAGTACGGTGCACCGGCATACCGTAGTGGCCAGGACCTCAGCACAGCAACGTGCTTCAACTGCCGACAACTAGGTCACCTGGCTGCCAGGTGCCCTACACCCCGAGATACACGTCAGCGACTCCCTGACAGCACCCATCCCCATACCACGGCCATGTCTTGCCTAGAGGGATCACTCATGCAGTGCGCCGTCATAAAAGCTCATGTAGCAGGTGTTCGAACTGTCGACGCCTTCGCAGACAGCGGCTCTAAGATCACTATATTGACTGAAGACATTGTCCCGTCATCTGCCTTGTCACCTTGGACAAAGCCACTTATCTCTGTCGTGGGGGGAAGTACAGTGATGCCCGTAGGTACCATGTCAACTAGCATTTCACTTGGCCCTATATCTGCGGTTGTAGATGTGACAGTGCTTCCTCGTAACCCCCTACCTCTGATCCTCGGAGAAGATTGGTTTGAAGCTGCACAGGCAGAACTCATCGTAAAGCCACCAAAGCCCACGGAAATTCACCACCCAAGCACAAATACAGCTGACTTCTGTCGTCAAAAAGTCTTTCCAAGAATGGCCAATGCCGCATTTCATCACAGCCAGCCCTTGTTGGCTTCAACTCACTTTACCACTGGAGGCCTACAGCTCAAAACCCTTCCAGATAACAACCGACCGCCATGGCTATCACTGGCATGCCATGAAGCGCTACTTGAGAAAAACATTGTCAAAGACGAGACAGTGGAGTCACACCACTGTGAATCAGGTAGCTCGACAACAGCAGACATCCTTAATGCGTGAAGCCCCACTCAGTAAGCAACTCGCCAAAGAAGCCCAGCCAGCAAAGCCGGTCAACTCGCCAATGCCTAAAGGAAACATCAACGCCAAGGTAAACGCCAATACGCCCGCCTCGGATCAGAAGCCTAAGCCCAGTACATCGGCACAGTACAGCGAGAACTCAGATTCAGACTCCAAGTCCTCCGAAGACGAAGCACCGAAGGGAAAGACAACACCAGCTGCTCCACCAAAACAGGAAGCTGTTCAATCGAAAGACCCTGCCAAGCGAGTGAAGCCTGAGACCAACTCGTTCGATAGCTCAGACTCTGAACCCGTGGCACCGCAAAGTAAGAAGCCTGCAGTCCCTACACCTGCGCTCAAGGCGGCTGTCAAGAAGCCGCAACAATCTAAGAAGCCACAGGACAGCTGTTCCGACCCTCCTTCTGACAACGACGCGAACAAGCCGCCTCCTGTCAAGAAGAGAGCCACCGTAAAGACGACACCAAAGGCCGAAAATGCTGCGTCGTCAGCCAAGAAGGCTGCTGCCAAGCGGGACGAGTCTTCGAGCTCCAACAGTTCAGACGAGTCTGAGCCGCAGAAGCAGCCGGCGGTGATGCCAAGTGCCGCCACTCCGCCTATCGTCACACCGAAAGCGACGCCGGCCAAACCTCAGAAGGACGATAGCGACACATCTCCAGAAAGTGAAGACGATCAGCCTCTTAAGAAAATCGCCAGGCCTGAGGCCGCTAGCGCCAAGAAGACTGAATATTGTGAACGAAAAGCCTCCCGTCACCTTCGTGATTCGCCAAGGTACCACTCACCCTGCCATCACATCTTCAAGACATGTACATTCAAGCCAAATCAAGCCATTTCGTCATGTCCCTAGCTACGCCAATGCCTCCAAGACTTTTTCCTGTGCTAAACATTACGACCACGGGACTTGGTCGCTAAGGAGGGGGTGGGATGTGAGGTATCAGCCATCCCGCAGTGCCACTCTCCCGTGTCTCAGGACAGGTGGCAGCACCCGCAGCTGCTTCGGTTAGCATTTCCTCCTGGACGCACTAGACGACGCTAGCCAGACGCTAGCAGACTGCCGAGGACCGCACACGTTCCGAGTGATGTGACATTTTCTTTGTGCTTGTGCGAGCGTCGCCCTGTTACGCCTCAGTATTTTCGGTTATTGTCTCTATTAAACATGTAGTTACAAGAGACAGTGCCCGTGTGCCTTTAGTCCTTCGCCTACGAGCCTCACAATATATATATATATATATATATATATATATATATATATATATATATATATATATATATATATATATATATATATATATATATTCGTACTTTCTTAGTTTCAGGAATACTATTAAACACAATGTCTCTGAGAAATAGTGATCTGAGGAAATACATTGTTGTTTTTTCTGTTATATAGTAGACTCTCCTGAAGGGACCAGGAAAATATGTTCCATTTAACAGGAGTTCCGTTTACTGAGAGAGGAACAGAGTTGCAGAATCCAAGTACGAAATCAATATTATTAGTGACAGTTGTCCTGTTTAAGCGGCATTTCTATTTAAAGGGGTCCTGCAGCACTTTTCCAAGAAGCCACTGAATGGATTCAATAAAGGAGCTTATTGCATCACAAATTCACCGCTGCAAAAATTTTAGTATCCGTCCAGTAGGAGTGGAGTTACAAAGATTTGTCGCACGCTGCAATTGCATTATCTCTTCTGTTGTCCCGACGAAAGCGCTGGAAGGTAAGCAGGGAGGGATGACACGGACGGGCGCCTCGTTGCCTTGAGGTCTTTTCGCTTTTTTTTTCTTTGAATACGCGTCTTCTCAGTTCAATAGCACGCATGCACGTGTGGACAAGTCGCGGCCTCCCATGGTGGCCCCTGTAACGACCGACCACGCCATGCTCAAATCAGCCAATGGCTGATACGATGGCTGTAACGAGTGATTTTTGAGCTTGTAGCGTCATTTGTCGAGAGAAGAGAAAGCAATTTTTAGCTGACTTTGAGAATTAATTGTCAATTCCAGGCCGCGTGTTGCGCTATAATATTTGGCTCGCGTGTTCTAGGGAGCCTCGACTACCGATCGACAGCGTAATCTGACCATGCTCAAAGTGTTGCAGGGCGCCTTCCATAGATTTCCGTCTATTGAGACTTTTCCCTACATGTGATCGTTGGGAGCACCACTTCGATGAAATGTGGGCGATTCCCACATAGTTCTAGTGCAGTTTCAGTTTGGCATTCGTTCAAAATAGTTTCATTATTAGTAGCATGCAGACGGAGGTTAGTCACATATCAAGAGGTGCAATGTTGAAGGGGATATGACACCCTATTTTCGACCATTATCCGTGTTATCTGGGTTAATCCTTGCGCGTTCGCGAATATGCTGGCAAAATTTTAACGCATTTGGACGAGCACTAAAATTATAATTGAATATTTTTAGAAACACGAATGGCCCCAGGGTCAGGCAACACTGTCGTACTCGCGAGCCGTGATGTAACAAGAAGCTAGCTGTGCGAGCGTTTGCATTCCGGCGAATTATATTGTTCCGTAGTCAGCTGCACATGAAATAGCGATCACTCGGCTTTCTTCACTTAGAGACTGAAATTGAATGATTTGCAGCAGCTGATCTTTGTTACAAGACATAGGCTTCGTTCCTGCGAGCACATGATGTCACATGCGCCATGGCAAAATGGTGGTCGCTGGCGATGGGTGGGGTTTACAGCCATGTGATTTCTTTGGCCTGTTTTGCACTGCAATATTCTTTTACAGCCCATTTTGCCTATCTGTATAGGCACAATAGACCCTCCACTTCTAGTTTTTGCTGTACACCATGAAGTGTAGAGTGACCATGTCATGGCCCTTTAATAATGGAGGCTCAGGCTCACTAGTAAGGTGTGAGCAATTGGTTTTTAAAATGAGCTTCAATAAGGTTCAATCAGCTTCATTTTTTACGTCTGTGTGAGGAACTGGAGCTAATCCCAGAAGCTGCAAACTTGGTGCGGCGCTGTGTGACACTGGCGTAACTTCTTCCTGCAAAGAGCCCTTGAGAACAACAAAGGGGGGTTTACTGCAAAGCACTTTCCTTGTGTTGGGGGTAGTAGCAGCCTTGCCAATGTGGCTTTGCCTCTCGCACAACAAAAAAAAGATTATGCTGTGTTCCACTAGATGACTTCACATATGTCAACTTACCGGCAACACTGGAGACATTACAGAACCTTCGAGGGCAGAGTCGTGAGTGAAAGAGTTGTTAAAGAGTGTGCTCCCTCCCCCTTTCCCTTCCTTATCGACAGGGATATGCACCCCCACTTGTCGATATATCATAGGAGGCCCAATTACCAGCTACATTTTGTTTTAGAAAATATTGTGAACTGCTGGAACAAACCATACATGAACACGCTTCGAAATTTTGTCTGAAAAATAAAACTAAATTATATTCTTTGCCTTTCTTCATGAACAGTTATTTCGAGACCTTCCTATAGCCTACCACATCCCCCCCCCTTCCCATCGTGATCCTGGCAAACGGGTAACTTAAGTGTCACAGATGGTCACCCGAGAAGACGGTGCTAAGTCGTCGACAACGAATGAAAAGGTTGTATGTAGGTTGTTGAAATAACCATAAGCCTTCCACCCCACCCACCCCTGGCTACGCCCCTGGTGCACACCACTAAAATGAGTTCTGCTATGTTTCAGGCAGCTGTCTGTACCAGTTCGAGAGTTATGGAGGTCTAACAATGATTTATGTGCATTCCCAAGGAAAAGCCTAGAGAAATACCAGTGATACATATCCGAAGTTGTAACATAACTATTTTAGTGAATTAACCTTAAAAATAAATGCAACTTGAAATGTCATGAATTTCAGCCAGCTGTTGCCACCTGGTGGCCACTGGCTGAACCAGGCAAGTGTGTATGGCTACCTGCATTGTCTTCGGTCTTGGTGCAAATATGACGTCTAATTCAGGCTTTAACGTTGCAGGTGTAAGCAGGAAATGAGAAATGGGTCAAAAAGGAGGCGTGGGGAATCATTTTTCGTGCAGGCACTGACTCCCTAATTTGTAGGATGGCCACAATGGTGTATTGGACGCCAGACGAATTAAATGGCCGTAGTTTGACGGGGAAACTGTCCAATAAGTCTCGGTCATTGGGACAGACAGAAGCGAAGCCTCCATTAACTCCTGACAAGGTGGCTTCTTTGAAAGGTATGCATTAAAGCTATAGTTATAGCATTTTTGAACTTTTTTGTTGCTTTCACTTTAACCATGGACTTCCACTGGTTCTTGAATGGTTCATTGCACTGTAGTAATTCATGCCGATTACACAAGCTTTCATCTAGCATGTTATGTATACCAGTGGTATGCCTAGCAGACGATGCCGTGGACTGAGTTGCCAGGAGATTAGTGTAGGCTGGGGCGTTCTATTGCCCATCTCAATTTTCATGCTGTTGAAAACAGACTCATTTTTTACTAAGTTGCTTCTACGGAACATAATGCTTACATAGCTGAAGAAAATGCTGTATCGAATCAGCGAGTCTTGGTTCAGAAGAATGGACTTTGCAAACACATCCTTGTCGAGATTCCTTGGAGTAGTGTGGTCAAAGTTGTGGTTTGCCGTAGTTTGTCAGGGATTTTATACTGATCACTTAGTGGACACCGTCGGAGTGGCAGCGTGTCTTGATTAAGAACCTTTGTTTAGTGGAAGACATGTTGGACTTGCCTGCAGCTGAGAGCAGCTGCTTCACGAAGTTGTCGCCCCGTTTAGTTTTGAATGATGCCAGCGCAGTCTTGGGGCAACTGGCTCTGCTTTCAGTATTTGATTTTTGATTTTCGGACTCGCTTTCTGTTTACAGCTTTGTTCAGGATATACATGGGTGATGCACCCGAACAAGAGCAGAAGAAGCGCCAGAAAGACGTCAGGAAGCATCTTGCTCAAAAGCTTGGAGACTTGCGGGGCAAGTAAACGCGTTCTTCTGGCAGGCAACGGTGGGAATGCATTATTGATTTTTCATATTCTGTTTTAATTAGTACATGTGGTTGCAGAATGCTGTCTTGTTTTTTTTAAATATCATAAAAACGTATGACATCACATTATAGGGAAAAAGTAATTATGTTGCAGTCTGTCGAGGGCCAGAGATTCTGGTTGTTTGAACACGCTAGCGTTAAAGAGCTTGTCTCACGGATATTCCCGTGTTGGTGTCATCGTATGTGATTGAAAACTCAGCGTTGTCCATGAGCGAAATTTCTGTAAGCAGCTTATGCATAAATAATGAAATATTTGGCTCAACTAAGGAATTGAACGAAGGTTTTCTGCATTGCAAGTAGGTGTTCTATAGCACAGTCACGTCATTCCTTGGAGCTGCTTTTGGAGAAAACCCCATATAAATGTGAGGAGTCTCCTTAACGCATGTGGGTGTCGCATGGTATAAGCATATAATCGCACCAGGCGTCAAGCCATGCGAATTGTACTATCAGTGAGGGGGTACTGGTAACATACTTCAGGGAGGGGGTTGTTTTGAGTACAAAGCATTTTTGAGATATCGAAGTGCTCAGGGCTTTAATAATACTTCACTGTAGTAATGAGTGAATCAAGCTTTTAACATGAATGCCTCTGCAGAAGTTTGTTTTGCCATATATCTATGTCTTTGTGTCAACACTTATTCATTCTAGTCCACATTTTATGTATTTAATCTGCAATATTTCATGAAAGATTCCCGCATTGAACAAAAACTAAATTTTGCTAGATATTTTCTTTTTGTCGTTCATTGTCAAGCCTAATACACAATGCTGTTAATTTAAAACATCAGCGCTAATGCACTGTTCATCATTCTGTAGTCACGCTTGAGTAATTCAGTAATTAGCGTATACATATATATCATTTTTAGCAATTTGATCAGCGCTTCCTTTGTATTTTAATGATATGTTTTGACTCTTGCATAGAGCCGGCTTTGGCAAAGGAATGGAAGCGCCAAATGGATCCAATCAGCGTCAGGAGATCAAATGCACCGTGGCTGCCATGGCACGGCTGCTACGGCACGGCTGCTTCAGCTGCCGCATTACAGTAAAATAAAATAATTTGTCGAATTTGTGGAAATAGATATTTCACTGAGAGCTTCGGCAAAAGACACTGAGTTGTGCAGGTTGCGGATTTAGGCTTAAGCCATAACCTCCAACAAGCCAACAATACAAGAAGCCAAAAACAAGCCAACAATACAACAAGCCACCCATACAAAAAGCCTTAAAACAATAAGCCAACAATACAACAAGCCAAAAAAAACAACGAAGCAATGAAAAAACTTGCGTTTTATAGGCCCTGCTTGCTTTTAACATTAAAGGAATCTAAAATTCAAGAGAATGATCAATGTTAAATAGGTCTGAATATATTGAATTTCCATCAAAGCATGTCGCTATGCAGCTACGAGCTGACATCTCTTGCAGTATGCGCTGTAATTGGCTTTTCGCTTTAAGTATTCCCGATGCATTATTTTACTGTGTACTTGTCCAGCTGTTTCATCCGCTGCCACATTGCCAGGGGTATTGCGGTCGCCTTGTATGTACTGGAATAGTAGTGTGTGGTTTTCTTCATTTGCTTTGATAAGTTTTTTTCAGTGTTTGGTAAAGTGAAGCTGAATTTTGGGTGCGAAGCAGCTATTTGACTCACGTGTGTAACGCCGTACGTTACGTAAGTCCGTACGAATGCGCCGCAACGCGTTCCCCTCGCCGTAGGTGTTGGAGCGTTGCAAAGTAGGTCACGCTCCCCTCGCACGCTTCCCTCGCAGGTGCGCGCTGACGTCACTCTCTCCCTCACCCGCAGCATGTTCGCGGCAGCGCCCGCAGCTGCCGGCTGCTCCGCCCGCTCGCAACAACTCTGACCCGCCTCCTGTTTCTTTGCGTTTCAAGCAAACATTTACTCGAGTAAACGCTACACCGAGTTTCGCTTCAAACCGTTCTACCAGCACATGTGTCGACGCCCGTTTCAACCGGGTCAACATCGTGCGCACCGCTGCTGCTTCGCATCCCATCAGGGTTCCCTTCGGGGAGATGGTCCAAGTTTTAAATGCGAATGCATTTCATAGTCGGGCTATGTCAGGCATCCGGCGTTGGCGTTGGCGTTGTCCGCGGAGGAGGAGCAGGAGGATAGGTTGAGGCGGTGTGCGCGCCGGCAGGTGTTAGATGTGAAGCATCTTATGGCGAAGCTTAATCCGGTGGTGGTGGTGTGCGGCGTGACCACCCTTACTGCGCATGCGCAAACCCTTTCAAAAAAAATAAAAATAAAAAAACCTCCTCTCTCCCTCCTCTAGGCATCCCTCCCCACGGCAACCACACCCTCACTGCGCATGCGCCTCCCCTCCTCTCTCCCCTGCTACGCTCCCCCCTCTCTCCTCTAGGCATCCCTGCCCGCGCCGTCCACACTCCCACTGCGCATGCGCGTCCCACCTCTCTTCTCCTCTCCTACGCTCCCCCCCATCTCTTCTCTAGGCATCTCTGCCCGCAGCGTTCACACTCCCACTGCGCATGCGCGCCCCCCCCCCATCTCTCTCTCCTCTCCTACGCTCCCCCCCCCTCTCCCTCTCTCGCCTCGCGGCGCCGACACAGGCAGCGTCTGCTAGCGAGTTTCTTGGTTGAAAAAACCGACTGCTCGCGCTGCACAACCGTTCACTGGCCACCCCGTATATATGGCAATGAATCTTGACCTCCAAGGTGGTGCCGGTGGGAGGTTTGTCCTGTGCGTTGTTGAACAATAAAAATTCGCAGCGTGCGCGTTAACTAAAAGCGGACTGCGGCGGAGCTCGGCGGAGCTATATATGAAAAAAAAATTAAAAAAATAAATAAAAAAAATTAAAAAAAACAAGAAAAAGAAAAAAAAAGCCCCCACCTCCCCGAAGGGAAATCGTGAGGAAATGCGAATGCATTTCGCGCGCGCTTCACTCCATTTATATATGGTGGTTGTGGTTTGAAGAAGGAAAAGGCGCCTAATTTCTGCAGCCCGGTCGGGAGCACGGCGCAGCGCCTTTTTTTTCTTTTTCTTGTTTTTTTAATTTTTTATTTATTTTTTTTAATTTTTTTTTCATATATAGCTCCGCCGAGCTCCGCCGCAGACCGCTTTTAGTTAACGCGCACGCTGCGAATTTTTATTGTTCAACAACGCACAGGAGAAATTTCCCACCGGCACCACCTTGGAGGTCAAGATTCATTGCCATATATACGGGGTGGCCAGTGAACGGTTGTGCAGCGCGAGCAGTCGGTTTTTTCAACCAAGAAACTCGCCAGCAGATGCTGCCTGTGTCGGCGTCGCGAGGCGAGAGAGAGGGGAGCGTAGGAGAGCAGTGAGAGGGGGTGACACGCATGCCCAGTGGGAGTGTGAACGCCGTGGGCAAGGATGCGTAGAGGAGAGAGGGGGGAGCGTAGGAGAGGAGGGAGAGGTGGGGTGCGCATTCGCAGTGGGAGTGTGGACGCTGCGGGCAGAGATGCCTAGAGAAGAGAGGGGGAGCGTAGGAGAGAAGAAGAGAGGTGGGACGCGCATGCCTAGGGATGCCTAGGGGAGAGAGAGGGAGAGAGGAGGTTTTTTATCATTATTTTTTTTTGAAAGGGTTTGCGCATGCGCAGTAAGGGCGGTCACGCCGTACACCACCACCACCGGATTAAGCTTCGCCATAAGATGCTTCACATCTAACACCTGCCGGCGCGCACACCTCCTCAACCTATCCTCCTACTCCTCCTCCGCGGACAACGCCAACGCCAACGCCGGATGCCTGACATAGCCCGACTATGAAATGCATTCGCATTTAAAAAAAAATTACACCATCTCCCGCTAAAGGGAACCATGTGTAGATGTGAAGCAGCGGGCGCTAACGCTTACACTGGCGGTGGCGTTGACGCTGGCGCTATCGCAGCGTTGCGCAGGAGAGAAAACTGAGGAGGCGCAAAGCACGCAGTGATGGAGCAGTGTTTCCTACTGGAACATGCCAATCGCTGCTAATGGGCAATGAGAGACACAAGACTCCGACTGGACACAGAGACCCGCACTCCGCTTTTAGTTAACGCGCACGCTGCGAATTTTTATTGTTCAACAACGCACGGGAGAAATCTCTCACCGGCACCACCTTGGAGGTCAAGATCCATTGCCATATATACGGGATGGACAATGAACGGTTGTGTAGCGCGAGCAGTCGGTTTTTTCAACCAAGAAACTCGCTAGCAGACGCTGCCTGCGTCGGCGTCGCGAGGCGAGAGAGGGGGGGTAGCGTAGGAGAGGAGAGAGAGGGGGCGACGCGCATGCGCAGTGGGGGTGTGGACGCTGTGGGCAGGGATGCCTAGAGGAGAGAGGGGGGGGAGCGTATTAGAGGAGAGAGAGGGGGGGACGCGCATGCGCAGTGGGAGCGCGGGGAGGGATGCCTAGAGGAGAGAGGGGGGGAGCGTAGGAGGGGGAGAGAGGAGGGGAGGCGCATGCGCAGTGAGGGTGTGGTTGCCGCGGGGAGGGATGCCTAGAGGAGAGAGAGAGGGGGAGAGGAGGTTTTTTATATTTTTTTTGAAAGGTTTGCGCATGCGCAGTAAGGGTGGTCACGCCGGCACACCACCACCACCACCACCACCACCACCACCGGATTAAGCTTCGCCATAAGATGCTTCACATCTAAAAGGCTCTGCGCAGCGCTCCCGACCGGGCTGCAGAAATTAGGCGCCTTTTCCTTCTTCGAACCACAACCACCATATATAATTGGAGTGAAGCACGCGCGAAATGCATTCGCATTTCCTCACGATTCCCTTCGGGGGAGGTGGGGGCATTTTTTTTTCGAATTGGTGTTCTTTAGCGACGAAAAGGCTGCCTGTGAATACCAATTTATTTTTAAAATTGAGATGCTGCTAAATAGTTACTTGTAAACTTTTCACTAAAAGTACAGAGGGCGAAAATTACACGACAGTAAAGAAACGCCAAACAGCACCAGAAGTTAACTTTTGTCGTGTGTACCACAATTCAGGCAGTTATCGAAGTCAGTGAAGTCAGCATTGTAGTGTGAAGGGGTGCAAATTTTAGTAAGATTACTTGGGATGTAAAAACAGCGCTAAATATAGACAAGGACTATATTTAGCGCTGTTTTGACATCCCAAGCATGAACCACCAACTAGCCCAACTTTCGCTATTAGTAAGATTAACTTTGTAATTAAACGCACTTCCATGGAGGTGCAAATACTTGAGACACGCGTACTTAGCTTTTTGTGCACGTTGAAGAGCCGCAGGTGGTCGAAATTTCCGAAGCCCTCCACTACGAGGTCTCTAATATTCATTTGGTGGTTTTGGGACGTTAAACACCGGCAATTATTACCACTTCGTAATTACACGCGTGCAACACTAGCTTCTTGATCAACATCTGCTCTGTTTAGGACTGAAGATTGCGCGACTTGATATTGATTCATGACAAAAGTAAACAGCTCACTTGTAAAGAGGATAAAAGAAGACCTGGACACAATACCAACGCTTTCACCTTGTCAGAAATTGTGTCAACTGTCAGAATACTGTGTGCTGATCATAGACAATATGGAAACATAATGTAAAACAAAATAACAAAAGGGAAGGAACACGGTGATTCAACAGCAAGGTTTGACACGTTCAACTGACTTATATCAATGCGATTAAACTAGCCTTGCACAAGTTGCACATCTCCTAAATGCTGTAAATATGCACATGTAACCGTGACAAGTTCCAGTGCTGATATGTGACTAATGAAGTGACAATCCCGCAAAATGCATGTGCTTCACAAAGCACACTGTCTCGAAACACATGTCTGTCACATCATGTGGCCATCATTATGTGTCCTTAACATAATTTATTCGTTCTAGCGAAACGAATACAAGCTAGTGATGTTAATGCACCTTGATATGCAATTTAATTTTTTGTGTAGGAGGCGGACAAAGTGCACAATGCAAAATTGTTGTCAGAAAGGCTTCTTACTTGCTCATATTCTGCGCATAACATAATAAATAGAAAACAAACTTGGCCTTAAAGCACATTTCATCACATGACAACGTGATAACAGCGGCCTTCTTTTGTTGTTGTTGCTTAAGTGTATACTCCTTCAAAGCACTGCTTCACTCAGTCTTTATCCTAAGGACATATGTCGTACAAACATTATTTTTTTAGGACGCAATCACTTGAATTCGCTGGCCGCTCGATGATTGTGCGATATTCACAGGAGTTTCAAAACACGCATCACACACCGTTGTTATATCAGCTTAATCACTTTTTTTTGCTTGTCATTGTACTTTTCACACGACGCAATGTGCAGTATGGCACCTACTGAAGCCCGAGCGACGATAAGAACGCGCATACAGAGGAAACAAGTAGTACGTACCATTTGTGTTCTAGCGTACCATTGTGCCGCAAACGTACCATTGTGCCGCAAACGCGGCGCGCCCATGAGCCGTTCTGTTGCACACGGCGGCATGCTCGCTTGAGTCACCGGGCCATCGCCAAACCACCGCAGTCGCAGTGCGGCATGTTGCACTTTCGCCAAACCACGCATTTCACGTCCAGCGACGAGAACACAATAAGGCTCCAGGCACTAAATACGCGCACACACGACGCAACACAGCTGCGCAGTTCAGAAGCGGCGCATAGAGTAGTATGAGTGGTGTTCAAGGCCAAGGTTATCCCATGTCGGCTTCCCTTCGCTATGACTCACGCACGCCGCTGGGTAAGTCTCCGCTGCCATTTCGGAACTTAAACGACTCTGTTCTTGAGTTTCATTCATTTTTGCTTGTTCTTTATCCCTCCGCGCGCGCATGCGATGCGATAGTTCCTCCCTTCTCGCGAGAAGAGCCCAGTCGTCGCACTTGCTGACGACTGTGCCGTGGCCGTTCCAAGGTTAAAGGACATGTTATTGTGACAGCAATTATATGCACACTGTCGACTGGTTTTCGCCGTCTGCGTCGCCGTCATGCCCCGTATATGTATATGTATCTATATACTTATAAAAGCCGCAAAGAAAAATAATTCAGAAAGATGTTTCCGACGCGCGGCATCGAACGAGGGACTTCTCGCTCTGCAGCGCGCGGCGCTAACCGCTGAGCCACGAAAGCGCACGTCCTTCAACGTTCAAACGGCGAGCTCTTTATATACAGTGAGTTTTCCGCATGTGTTCAGCTTTACCAGGGAGATGGCGCAGAGGGCGCGCTCCGCGGGGCGTTAGGTCGGCCCCCCCACTCGCCGCGACGCCCACTCTCAGGCGCTCTTCTCGGGGCGCGAATTTTGCTCAGGGGGGGGGGGGGGCATGGGGGTAGACGCCTGTGCGCGCGCGCTTATCTCGCGGTCGTGAGAATAGTGCGCCTTAGCCTTTCGCTGGAACGACTGCGATGTAGTTTCCGATCGCACGAAGGTCACTTCGCTCGCTGCAGACCCCCCGTTTGCGAAAAGAGCACGCTTTTCAAACACAGCGAAGTAAGAACTGTGACACTTGTTAGTTCGCGCTCGTCTGTACCTGTGAATACGTTTGGTGCATCGTTTTTGTTTGAGCAGCACGTCAAGTGTCGAGCTGTGAATGTTGCTAGTTCGCTCTCGTCCTGTGCGTGTTGTTTTCGTGTGTCATGTGTGCGTGAGCAGCGCGCTGCACGTTTGAACCTGCTTGACATTCCAATTTGTTGCTATCGCATTCATTTGTTGCTATCGCTTCTATAGCAACAAATTGTTCCAATTTGTTGCTATCGCTTCGACTTGTGGCGAAAGTGTGACTTTTTTTTCTCGCTTCGTCCCTTTCGGAGCGGCCGCTTGAGGAGAGTGGCGTTGGTCGCCTTTTCTTCTTTTTTTTTGCTCCAGGTTTTCTTCACACCGGGTTTTATTCTGTGCATTGAGGCACGCCGGGTCTGCCCAATTTGTTATGCAAAAGGGTATACTGAGTGAACATGGGGTGCTGATAGGCCGCATCGAGGGTTTGCAGGCTGTTCCTTTTAGTTTAATTTAGATTTCATGGTAAACGAACATAACCGGATCCATTCTTTGGTCGAAGTTCAGTGTGAACCGGAGCCCGACGGTCCAAAGTGTGCCCTCTGCAGCATTCCGTACGACAATCTATATCAGTCGACGAGACGAAGAACTCATTGATTAGCGCGTTCATGAATTTATTAAGCTTTCCTGGAAATCTGTGCTTTGATGTGGCAACACACTTTTTTCCCTTGCACAGCTGCATGCATGCCCGCCAGCACCAAAGAATTGCAGAGAGCTCCGTAAACAAATAAAAAGGAAACATGGCAGGGGTGGTGAAATATGAACTTTTTGTTGGTCTCGTTCGTGATGAATGGCGTCAAATCAGGAATTTACCTCCTTTATCCCACCTTTTATCCACGTAATTTCTTGACGAAGCAAAATTGAGGACGCAGAACCTTGTTACACCCATTTTATTACACCCAAAGGGAGAACGGTCTTAAATGCAGGTAGTATTACCCCCTTAAAACGCCCAATTTTTTAGAGTTTGTGTTTACAGTGTATGAATTCTTATACAAATTTGCTGCACCAAGTCTTGCATTACTACTTCCTTACAATGATATTATCCTCGTTGCCTTTATTTGTACATTGTGGCTTGTAGGGTTTATATAGTGTTCCAACACATTTGTCGGTGTAGAAAGCACTGCAACCCTCTGTGGGCCCTTTCTGTACTTGGCTTTCTTTTATATGCATTTCGCAAATGCGTGAACCTGCAAAAGAGATAACTTTGTAGTGATCACTACTGTTTTTAGAGCTCTTTGTACCCGTTGGTTCGTAACTTTGTCTCTGCCAATTTTCCGAACATTATTGTTTACATTATAAATTCATGATAATGAAATGCCTAAGCTCGCATATGCTGGCTAAGGATAAACATATGTGTCTGTCCGTATGCCGGTCGCTCTGTCGCGTTCCGCAAAAAGTTTGTCTTGCGAAATTTGAACTTGAACTTGAACTTTTTTTTCGCATATAATAATGGTACGGATATCAGGAACACAAACAAAAAGCCACATTACGGCTTGACGAGGTCTGTGTCCCTTTTTTGGCAACAAACAGTACACGGGCAAAATGAAAAGTACAATGCATAAACAGCTTAATGTTCAGAGAATAAAAACTATGTGCATAGAGGACGTGGCTGAACATTAGTTACTCTAAAGAAACGTGTTTCTGCTGTTTTCAGGAAAAAGAAAAAAAACAGTAAAATAGAGATAATTTAAAAACACTTGTATCTGAAACGCCGAACTAATTCATATATAAAGCTTGAAACGCGACGCTTGTACAATTTCAATATAAGCATGTACAAAGAATATACATAATAAACATACAAGCATAATAAATATTCACTAACGAATACACAAAAGTTCACAAACGCGTTGCCGTTTACTTTTAAGATAAAATGCATGTTCATTGAAAACACAATTATGAATATGATGTATGATGGGCACATCTACATCCTTCGAGAGAAGGAAATATGACAATTAATGAAGAGCGTTAAGTAACGATGGTAAGGCATGATGTAGAATTTGTTTTCCATAGTTTGTTCTACAATGTGGAACATACCAGGTGTGAAGAAGAAGACGCGTCGCCGGTCAGCAGCATCGCGAACGCTCGGGTGCTGGGCTCGCTCGGCTCGCTCACCGCGCGCTTCTGGTTGTTGCCATCTTGCTAGCCGGTGCTACGGTCTGTTTTCGCTGTGTTGAATTCGCAGTGTCACCACAGGAGCATACTGTCAATAAACCTCTTCGCAATTGGTGGAGGGTGCTGAAGATCCCCCCGTCAACTGAACCTGGAGCTCCGGAACAGAACACTCCCGCCCATCATGACGACCAACGAAGCGCAACCTGCCTCCTCCGCCCAGTCCAGCAGCGGCACCGGAGTTCCTCGCCTCAGGGCCCAAAGGTCTTCAGCGGTGCCAATGAAATGGACGTCGAAGACTGGTTTACCCACTACGAACTGGTGAGCGCTAATAACAAGTGGGATGATGCCGACAAGCTGACCCATGTCGTCTTTTACCTCACGGACGTTGCTGAAGTGTGGTATCACAACCACAAAAGCAACATTCCGACATGGTCAGTCTTCAAGACATCTTTTTCTGAAGTGTTTGGTCGACCCGCTGTCCGCAAATTCCGCGCCGAACAGCGCTTGCGCACTCGAGCACAGCAAACGTCAGAAACGTTCACGAGTTACATTGAAGACATCGTCGCTCTTTGTAACCGTGTCAACGGCGCCATGCCCGAGTCTGAAAAGATCCAGCACATCCTCAAAGGGATTGATGATGGCGCGTTTCAGATGCTCATGGCTAGGAATCCTGGCACAGTTGCGGAAGTCGTCACATTATGTCAAAGCTATGACGAGCTTAAGAAGCAACGCGCCCTGACTCGGCCGTTCTCATCGCGCGCCGACTCGCTATCAAGTCTCGCTACCGTTCCCGAGCAATCACCGACGTTTCAGGAGATCAAGGACTTCGTGCGCGAAGAAGTTGCTCGTCAACTTTCTATGGTCCCCTTCACGCAAGAGCTTTCCTCTCGTCTGCCGCCAACGCTCCGCACTGTTATTGCCGAAGAGGTCGCCCAAGCTGTTCCTGTCCCTCACCACCAGCAGCCTGTGGCCGCGCCTCTTACGTATGCGCCGGCTATGTAGCCCGTAGCCGCGCCGCTAACGTATGCCCAGGCGGTTCGCAGGCCTCCCCAGCAGCCTTACCCACCCGTGCAGCCATATGCCCACCAGTCCGCCCCTCTTCTTACTTCTTGGGCCGAGCCGAGAGTGAGCAATTTTTGGCGGACTCCAGACAATCGCCCCATTTGCTACGCCTGCGGTACTCCAGGACACGTTGCTCGTTATTGTCGCCGTCGCTTTCAAACATCCAGCTACGCTACACGGCCGTCACAATACAACAGACAGCCGATACGCCAATATGCTCCTCGTCCCTCGCCGTGGTATCCTTACACGGACTTCCCTGAGATTCCGTCGCCCCGCTCCTCATCTCCTCGTCGGCGATCGCCTTCCCCAATGCGTTGCCGACCCGGACCCTCAAATCAGGAAAACTAAACGCCGCAGTTCAAGAGGCAAGAACTGCGCCGTCTTCGAACTGCCCAAGTCCTCGCACATCTCCTGCTAACGTGGTCGCCATTTCTGTCGATGGTGTTTCAACATTTGCCCTTGTCGACACCGGTGCAGCCGTTTCTGTTATAGCCGCCAAGCTCTGCCGTTCCCTACGCAAAGTGACCACGCCGCTCTCTGGACTGCTTCTTCGCACGGCAAGCGCACAGCACGTTACACCTCTCGCAGCATGTACTGCCCGTGTATTTATACAAGGCACTATGTACGTCGTGGAGTTCATCGTTCTTTCTGCCTGCTCGCATGACATTGTAGCACTCTGAAGCACGGTTTAGAAAACGCAGAGTGGTTTATTGTACGTGCACGCCATTCTCGGAACTACTACTTCTTCCTTCTCTAGCAGAACCCCACTACCAGTTCACGTGCCAAGTTGTTATGCGCCAGAAGAAGAAGAAAAGTACGCCACAACATAATCCTCGGGTGGGACTTTTTATCACGTCATAACGCCGTCATTGACTGCGCACGCGCTGAAGTTGAATTTTCGTCACTGTGTGAAGAACCATTGCACGAAGCTCATGATCGGCCGCCTAAACTCGTCGTGCGCGAGGACATCGACATTCCGCCTGCCTCTGTTGCCGTTGTCCCTGTCTTCTGCGGCGGCCTCAACGACGCTACCGTCTTCTTCACACCTTCCGACATCTTCATGAGCCGCAAAGCCGTACCACTGCCTTTTGCGACGCTTGACATCACTGCCGGCTGCAGCAATATTTTTGTCCACAATCCCCTTTCAGCACCGGTTACGTTGTTGTCGGCGAATGTCTCGGTCACGTGGAACACCTTGACTGTTCGTTCTTTCTGAACGTGTCAGATGAATCGTGCCACACTGACTCGACTGAACTCGATGACCTTTGCACGCTGGACGGCTCGTCGAGTGACATATTCGCGAGTTCTATCGCCGATACCCTGACTGCTAAAGAACGCGCCGAGCTTCTTCAACTTCTCCAACAATTCACGAAATCGTTCGATGTTTCTCAGCCGCACTTGGGTCGGACGTCGGAAGTCCACCACTTCATTGACACCGGTTCGCACCAGCCTTTACGTCAAAGGCCGTACCGCGTTTCTACTGCAGAACGTCGTGTCATCAACGACCAGGTCGAAGATATGCTGCGCCGTGGCGTTATTCAACCATCCCACAGTCCTTGGGCATCCCCTGTCGTTCTAGTTCGCAAGAAGGACGGTTCTATTCGCTTTTGCGTCGACTACCGTCGATTAAATAAGGTGACGCGGAAAGACGTCTATCCTTTGCCACGCATCGACGACGCCCTTGACAGCCTCCAAGGAGCCGAATTCTTCTCGTCCTTAGACTTACGTTCTGGCTACTGGCAGGTTCCGATGGCTGAAGCTGATCGTCAGAAAACAGCATTTATTACACCAGACGGACTGTACGAGTTTAACGTAATGCCTTTTGGGCTTTGCAACGCGCCAGCCACGTTTGAACGACTCATGGACAACACATTGCGTGGCCTCAAGTGGTCTATGTGTTTATGTTACCTCGACGACATTGTCGTTTTCTCTCCCGATTTTCCTACCCACCTACATAGGCTCCGACAAGTTCTGACGTGTTTAAGCAACGCTGGACTGCAACTGAACCTCAAAAAGTGCAACTTCGCCGCGCGGGAGTTGACCATCTTAGGACACACAGTGTCCAAGCACGAGTTCTACCCGACCCTGCGAAACTTCGTGCTGTTGCCGAGTTTCCGAAACCTGCTACGATCAAAGAACTCCGTAGTTTTGTCGGACTATGCTCCTACTTCCGGCGCTTCGTTCGAAATTTCGCTTCGATCATGTCGCCATTGACCAATCTCCTACGCGGTGACAAGGACCTCTCCTCCTGGTCCCCCCGAGTGCGACGTCGCGTTTGCTACTCTCCGTCGTCTCCTCACATCCCCTCCCATTCTTCGGCATTTTGACCCAACAGCTGCAACGGAAGTGCACACAGATGGAAGCGGGGTCGGTCTTGGCGCTGTCCTCGCCCAACGTAAGCCCGGCTACTCCGAATACGTCGTCGCCTATGCGAGTCGCACTCTCACGAAAGCAGAGGCCAATTACAGCGTCACTGAAAAGGAGTGATTGGCTCTAGTATGGGCGCTTAGCAAGTTCCGCCCGTATTTGTACGGTCGCCCGTTCGACCTGGTAACGGATCACCACGCCCTATGTTGGCTCGCCACGTTGAAAGGTCCTTCCGGCCGGCTAGCACGCTGGGCACTCCGAATCCAGGAGTACGATATTCGCGTCATCTATCGCAGCGGACGCAAGCACTCTGACGCAGACGCCTTGTCTCGTTCCCCTCTACCTGCAGACTCCGCCTGCGGAACGAATTCCACACCCTCGGTCTCAACTCTCGACTTTGACTCCATGGCTACTGAACAACTCCGCGACCCGTGGATCGCGTCGCTTTTCGACTATCTTTCCGGATCTTCGACTACTGCAGTATCTCGATCTCTACGACGTCAAGCTGCTCATTTCGCCATTCGTGATCGGCTACTTCACCGCCGCAACTATGCTCCCGAGGGCCGTAAGTGGCTCTTGGTCATTCCCCGCAGCTTAAGGTCACAAATATGTGCCTCCTTCCACGACGATCCGCAATGTGGCCATGCCGGAGTTTTCAAAACGTACGACCGTATTCGCCATCGCTACTACTGGCGCGGAATGTACAATTTCGTGCAAAAATTTGTTCAGTGCTGCCCTGACTGTCAGCGTCGCAAATCGCCGCCTTTACGTTCGTCTGGAGCCCTGCAACCACTTCCGTGCCCTGCCAAACCCTTCGACCGCGTGGGGATTGATCTCTACGGCCCACTACCGATGACACCGGATGGCAATCGGTGGATCATAGTCGCGGCGGACCACCTAACACGATACGCCGAGACTGCTCCCTACCAAGTGGCACAGCGCGGGACGTAGCGTCTTTCGTCCTCCGCCACTTCATCCTTCGACATGGCACGCCTCGAGAACTCCTTAGTGACCGAGGTCGAGCCTTTCTCTCGGAAGTCGTTGAAGCTCTCCTTTCCGAAAGCCACGTTGTTCATCGTAGGACCACGGCATACCACCCGCAAACTAACGGACTCACAGAGCGCTTCAACCGCACACTCGGCGATATGCTCGCGATGTATGTGACATCTGATCATGACAACTGGGACCGGGTTCTTCCATTCATAACGTTCGCATACAACACCGCGACACAAGCTACCACGGGATTCTCACCGTTCTTCCTCCTGTATGGACGCGACCCTTCGCACACCATTGACACTCTACTTCCATACCGTCCTGACGCTTCCGAATGCCCACCTGTCTCCGAAGCTGCCCGCCAAGCGGAAGAGTGCCGCCAACTCGCGCGCAACTTTACGTCACAGGAGCAACAGCGCCAAAAGGACAACAACGCTGACTCACGTCGAAGTCCCAGCTATTCCCCGGGATCTCTGGTATGGCTGGCTGTCCCATACCAAACTTCTGGGCTTTCCTCAAAACTCGTCCCAAAGTACGAGGGCCCTTACCGTGTTTTGGAGCAAACCTCCCCAGTCAATTTTCTCATTGAGCCAGTTTCCCCCATCTGACGACATGCGCCGGCGTGGACGTGACCTCGTCCACGTGTCCCGTCTCAAACCTTACCATAGCCCTCTTCTCCCAGACTCTTAGGTCGCCAGGATGGCTCTTTTTCGGCGGGGGCGAATTGTGCAGAAGAAGACGCGTCGCCGGTCAGCAGCATCGCGAACGCTCGGGTGCTGGGCTCGCTCGGCTCGCTCACCGCGCGCTTCTGGTTGTTGCCATCTTGCTAGCCGGTGCTACGTTCTGTTCTCGCTGTGTTGAATTCGCAGTGTCACCACAGGAGCATACTGTCAATAAACCTCTTCGCACAGGTTTCTTTGTTACGTGTACTGAACGTGCCTGAATTTATTGTGAGTCTTGGCAGATGCTCTAGATAACCCATGCTATTTTTTTTTCTTTCCATTAAAAACCGTTTTTGCAAACTTGTATTGTACACTGCCTTTATTGGCATGATGTCTAACTGGTAAAAATTAGGATCAGTGTGTTCATCGAATGCATCATTTGAAATCATTCGAACAGCTTTCTTTTGCAACAGAAAGAAAATGTTGATGTTTGAGCTGGTTGTGTTGCCCCATACGAGTTGACAATAGTTGATACGGGATAAAAAAAAGAGAATTATAAAGTAAGAGCTTCACTTTTAATGACAACAAGAGGCGTAATCTTACTAGTATACCTGTAACTCGAGCAAGCTTATTGGCAAGAACGTTGACATGTTCATCCCATAACACGTTTCCTGAAAAATGACGCCTAAACTTTTGACCGAAGCTACTACTTCTATCACGGAAGTTCCTACATGAAGACATCCATGGACCACTTGTTTTTTGTTCTTTGATTGAAAAAGCACGTATTTTGCTTTGGTAACATTAATAGTTTGTGTGTTTAGTAAACTCCGCTTGTTTATTTGTTCAAGAATATCATTGGTAGTGCTGATTAGGTCTGAAACTTTTCTGGAAGTCATGAACAGGTGTCGTCCGCAACAGATCGCACCGTAGTGTTGTTATTCAATAAAACATTTATGTAAATGCTAAACAATGGTGGTCCAAGTATGCTTCCTTGCGGAACCCCAGCACGTATCGTTAAATTTTATGCATAGGGATTGCCTATAACAACAGTTTGTTACGTATACTGCATATAATTTCTAATTAAATTCAGAAATGTTTCCCTAAAACCGTGAATCTCAAGTTTTGTTAGTAAAGTGTTGTGATTGATAGTATCGAAGGCCTTTGAAAAATCAATGAATATACTATGGGTAACCAAATTTTCTTCAAAGCCTCACAGAATTACTTCTTTTTGAGTCAATAATGCTAATTCAGTTGAGCGAACTTTTCTAAATCCAAATTGAAAATCTGTAAGCAGATTGTGCTTGTTGCAAAATGAGGTTATCCTTACATTTATCAAGTTTTCGAGACATTTAGAAAAAATAGGCAGGATTGATATTGTCCTATAGTTTGAGAACTTGTTTCTGTCGCCAGATTTGAAAAGTGCTGTTACCTTCGCGATTTACAAGTGCCTTGGAAATATAGTGTTCGCGAGCGACAGATTGTACACGTGCTCCAACACAGGACTGGTTAGATCTAGTACATGATTGCTAGGCGAATCTGCAGATCATCGATATCGCAACCTTTGCTATTTCGAATACTGCGAAACATACTTTGTATCTCTTGAGTGTCAGTCGGCTTAGGAATGCACTTTGAACGATTTTCGGTTCTAAATATTCTATGCATTGGGGATCACAGGAACTGTTTACAAGTGACACGAAATAGTTGGTAAAAGCGTCAGCTAATACCGTGCCTGATATGAGCTCACCGTTTATTGTTCATTCCTCTAGGTTATCTGCCTTTTGGTTTGCATACTTACAATGTAATACTTAACAGCAAGAATTTTGTAAGCGATAACGAATAATATTCCATAATATTCCTCATAACCCGCTGCTCAATCTTGAGTACCGCAGGGTTTTGTGTTGGTTCCTTTTTTCTAATTTGTGTAATTATTTACCAATTCGTGTCGTTTCTACAAGGAAATTATTCACGGGTAGCGTAGTTGTGTCCCGCGAAATTAGCAGCCTAAACGACGCAACTACCATTCGAAAGGTCAGTCACTTAATCTTTAACTGGTTCACAAATCGGTGAATGGAATAAAATTCTAGTGATGCAAGGTTTTGAGTACTTCTCAGATGTAATATCCCCCCTGCTACGCTCTTACCAATTGGATTTTCGAAGTTTCCATTTGGGGTAGTTGGTACGACAGTGTAATGTAATTCGGCTGAGCGAAATGCACGAACGACTAACAAAAAAAGAGGACAGGAGAAGTGGTGTGCAAACTTTGAACTGTTTATTTTCGCAAAATGACGCAAAAGATATACACGAAAATACTGAATATAGCAAGGGACTATATCACGACGTGTTGTTTAAGAAAGCAAGTCATTTCACGCAATCGTGTTCCGTCTGCGTAGTCTTAAATAACCTAGCGGTTTTAATATTAGTTAAAGGCTGCCTCACTGAGGGCTAAATCTATTATCCTCAGTGAGGCAGCCTCTATCAACCCACAAACAACGAGAACAGACTTTAGAAATCTTAAAGCTGAGGCGTTAAATAGCTTGTGTCGGAGATGATTTCGGTGCTGGCATTGGTGGCCTTCTCGATGATTGAAAAAAATTACCGATGGTTACGATACTGCCTAATGAGAATGCAGAGCGCAGCTTCGTGTTGGGTCAGGCAAATGTGTTTCATGTTTTGGCTTTCTGCAAGATATCGACAATGCCATAAATGATCATTTTTGGGAAGTCGGACAACACCTACCACGCCATCATCACCCATACGACACCTGCAAGGTATGTGCACTCTGTTGATGCTAATGTGCCTGGTGAGGATGAAGAATCATGGCTGAGCACTTTGCAGTCGATGGGAACCATTAAACCACACACTCGTTTCGTACTAGCATTGTATGATGACTGATTCTTATGTTACTCAATTCTACCACACAATGTTATATGGGTTAACGCGAATCCTTGCCTTAAATGACGCCTATATAGGATTTTCTTGCAAACAATTTTGAAGCGCCATCATGTCTCTGTGGTAGAGTACTCGACTGAAACCCCATTCAATCCGGGTTATGTTCGTCTCATTTAATTTTTTTCATGTATATTGGTTGCGCCAGCAACAGAGCAACAGCGACGATAACGGCGATGTTGACGGCGATCAATGCAGGAATGGGTGCCTAAGAGCTGCGCCCTAAAATCCCGATGGAAGAAAATCACCAAAACCGTAGCTCGGGCTGCCCGAGCATTCTTCGCGCCGTTGAAGCCATCCCAGGAAAACTCAAACGTCAACCTTCCCAAGAAAATTACCGTATACAAGTGTTTTGTCGGGGTAATTGCGCTTGAAGGACTGGCTATTCGCTTTTATCACAGTGTAACAAACATTGACTACTCATGTTATGGTGAACCGTCGCTAGAATACGCCTAGGAACGCCAGCTACTTAGTTGTGATAAAACTTGCATATATGCCCTAACCTGAGCGCCGACGTTACGTCGGAATGTGAAGGTCATGATTAAGAAGAGGTACCTGGCAAGCCCACCACATGTGCCACAAAAATACCTTTAGACAAAGACATCAATCCTTCCCGTAATGCTTGGCTGAGGGAGAAAGAATTATTCCCACAGTACGTGGTATCGGCCGGAATTATTATAATCTTAACAGAGCACATGACTCGAAGGTCGTAGGAGAAAGGCTTATTGGAACCAAGCAAGGGCTATTGATGGTCGTTAAGACGAACGAAGAAGAGCCAGGCGGCAACGCAAAGATATTGTGTCGACCCCATCACGAATAGGTAAAAAATGAAGAAGACGGTGGTAAGGCAGGTTACCTGGCCAATAAGCCCTGCTTCCTGGAAGTTGTTTGGACGCCTCAGCGATGTCTCACGCTGGTCCACGCACCAGCAGCCAGACGCAGGACACTTCACCTGAGCTTGAGCACAATATTGTCACCAAGCTAGAAAATAGGTGCTAGAATAGACAGCGACTTCACCTCCGGCAGTCGCTGAACTCAGTTTTCCCAACCTGCAGGACTGCGCGAGTGGCGTCTCGGAGCGCCGCGTGAAAAGGCTGGGCTTATAAACATATAACAGTCAGGCTACGACAAACGCGCTTCATATCATCGTTGTTCGACGTTGCGGCGATTCGCGATGAAGCTCTCAATTTCCAGTGGTCGCTCACCAGGTCGCAGACGAGGGGCATTCGGCAATAACGCCCGGGGACTCACGCGGTGGTAAGGGCATGTTCGGTAGATATGTCCGGCTTCCCCACAATGAAAACAAAGGGGCATGTGGTCCCGTGTGCGCTAGACATAGCTCTTCCTTGGGTTTCCTTCGGTGCTGAAGCCTACCTCCATTTGCTGAGCGGGGATTACTGCACGCTGGAGAACGCCGCACTGCTTCCGCGTAGCTCATTTCGACGCACAGCCGCTGTAGTGGCACCTCGAAGTGTTGGGGAACGGGGACGGCCTGATCTACCTCGGCGAGCACCATCTTCGCAACATAGAGCTGACATACAGGTGGAGCTGTCATCTGCATATTTTGTAGCTCCTCCTTGATTAGAGCACCGATGATCTCGCGCAAGGCGCTGATGTTATTGCCGAGAGTGACCGAGGCGACCTCGCTTGGATTCACGACAGCGCGGTTATACTGCCTGGCACGTTGTTGAAGGGCCTTCTCCAGGGAATTGGCTTCATCGTGGAAATCCGCAAGTGTCGCAGGCGGGTTTCGAATGAGGCCTGCGAAAATTTCTTCTTTGAGGCCTCGCATTACGTGGCGAAATTTCTTCGTCTCAGGCATAGAGGGGGTCCGCACGCCTGAAAAGCCGACCCATGTCCTCTATGTACGTTGTCACCCTTTCGTTCGGGCCCTGAACTTTTGCCTCTATCGCACACTCGGCTCCCTCCCTGTCCGCTCTGGCAAAGGCGTTGAGGAACTGTGGACGAAATTCATCCCACGACCTTAGCCTTGCCTCATGGTTCTCAAACCATGTTTTCGTGGAAACTTGGAGAGCGCCTTACACATAGCGTAGCTTACACTCTTTAGTCCAGTCGCTGATGACAACCCTGTCAATGTGCTCAAGCCAGTCGTCAGCATCTTCGAAAGCGGCTCTGTGAAATGTCGTCGGTGTCCTGGTTTGGTTGACAAGTTGCGCCAGTGCTTGCGCGGTAGCGTTAAGATGTGTTGGATTCATGGTTCTTGTGCACTCAGGCAGCAAATATGTGCTAGAATACAAATGGGCGAAGATACAAAACGGGCCGATTACTCTAGGAAAATGGCTAACACACCAAAGCGAGCGCATAGCGATTAACTTCGTTGTCCTCCTAGAAGATGCTGGCCACCACAGTTGCCAGCCTAGCTCGCGTCAGTAATACTACCGGCGGATGAAATTTGGTTAGCTTCGCAGAGGCAACCAAGAAGAGGGCGAAGGGCGATAATATAGTTTCGATAGGTACGATCCGAAGGCGTACGCCGAGGTCAGTCATAAGGCAAGTGATAGGAAACCCTACAGATAGAGGTCATGGACACAACCTCGTCGTAATTGCGGGAGGGCTAAAGGACGTCTTGGAGGAAGAGTCATCAGAACTAGCGTGAACCTCGACGAAACGGGGCGATGACATGTGCGCTGTGTCCCCCAGCTGTAGATTGTATGCGCAGGGCTGGAGGTACTACTGCGCGGCGTCAACCTGCAAAGAGTGGTTATCGCCAACAGCAAAGCAGGATGACGAAGGAATCGAGAGAAAGGTTTCGAGGTAGCGTAAAGGAAGGGTGCGGTGCACAGGTGGGGTGGCTTCTTGAGAAAAAAAATTACACCATCTCCTGCTAAAGCGAACCATGTGTAGATGCGAAGCAGCGGGCGCTAAGGCTTACACTGGCGGCGGCGTTGACGCTGGCGCTCATGGCGGCGTTGCGCAGGAGAGCAATCTGGGGAGGCGCAATCACGCAGTGATGGACCGGTGTTTCCTACTGGAACATGCGAATCGCTGCTAATGGGCAATGCGAGACAGAAGACTTCGATTGGACACAGAGACCCGCAGTCCGCTTTTAGTTAACGCACACAGTGCGAATTTTTATCGTTCGACAACGCACAGGAGAAATATCCCACCGGCACAACCTTGCAGGTCAAGATCGAGTGCCTATATATACGGGGTGGCCAGTGAACGGTTGTGCAGCGCGAGCAGTCGGTTTTTTCAACCAAGAAACTCGCTAGCAGACGCTGCCTGCGTCGTCGCTGCGAGGCGAGAGCGGGGGAGCGTAGTAGAGGAGAGAGGGGGGAGGGTACGCGCATGCGCAATGGGGGGTGTAAACGCCGTGGGAAGGATGCCTAGAGGGAAGAGGGGGGAGCGTAGGAGAGGAGAGAGAGGGGGGAGGGGGACGCGCATGCGCATCGGGGGGTGCGCACGCCGCTGAAAGCTATGCCTAGAGGAGAGATAGGAGGAAGCGTAGGAGAGGAGGGAGAAGGAGTGGACGCGCATGCGCAATGGGCGTGTAAACGCCGCAGGAGGGATGCCTAGAGGAGAGAGAGGGGGGATCGTAGGAGAGGAGGTGCATGGGGAGGGTTTGCATATGCGCAGTCAGGGTGGTCACGCCGCACACCTTCACCACCACCACCGGATTGAACTTCGCCATAAGGTGCTTCGCATCTAAAACTTGGCTCCACTCAGAGGATTGGTCATGAGGCGGTGTGGCGACTGGCAGGACGCGTAGTAGCTTTCAAGGGAGGGTGGGCACGCTGGCTCTCCGGCGGCTATTGTAGCTGGAAAAAAAGAAAATGAACTGGGAAACTCCATGACACGCAGTACTGGGAGGAATCCGAAAAAAAAGTCATAAAAATGAATGGGGGCCTGTGTTGCAATAGGTTACACAAAGACGCAGAGCGGGCGGGAAAAGGCAAGATGATTAGAAATTGAAGAGCAGTTATATAGAGATGAGATAGGTGTTTATGCGGTTACATAAACAGACCACTTGAAAAAGCCACGGGGTAGGAAAATATGTTTGCGAAATAGTGTAACAGATCAACATCAGAAATGAAAGGTGGGGCGTTGGAATGGTGATTCAACGTGGAGATGAATTCGACAGAGCGCAGCAAATCTGCAAGCAGTACCTTTGGGCTTCGGCCACAGTAAGTCAAAACAGCGCCTCCTCTATTTTTCTGTGCCTGGGTGAAGGAGTGGAGTGCAATGGGAACCGGCTGTCGGCGTTAGTGCGGTTTTTGGCCGGCCAGGCGCCTCAACTCGAGTAGACCTGCCGTCGCGTCTCCGCTCGCGGAAACGAATGCCGTGGCTGCATGCGAAGCTGCGATATGGTTCAGTTTTCGGCTGTATTCCTGCTGTTTAAAGTATAATGAAAACTTGTACACGGGAATCATGAAGCACTTGTCGTTCTGAGCAACAAACCGATTTCAATGGCATAGGTCGGTCATGGCTATTTGATCGACGCGCTCGCGCGTCGTCTGCTAGGCCGATACAAGAGCGCGTGCCAGTGATTAGCGGAATATTGTTTTGTCACCGTTATGTTCGCTTGACTGAAAGTCGGTTTTTGACTGTCTGAAAGTCGACTTTTGAAAGCAGCATGTGCCGGCAGCTAATACTGAAAGCTTGAGCGCATAAGGTTCCCTTATTCATACTACCGGTGTAGCACATACGCAAGCCATGCGCTAATTAACATAGTTCATGCGCTAAATAGCACGAAATGTCTGCTTCCAGGAATCCATATACGTGATCACTCGATCCCTTCGTAGAGCTTTTGAGAATTGCATTCGTTGCCATTGAGAGAAAGCAGCAGCTGGTGCCAGAAAATGAGGAACTATGCCATGTGATTCCACCATTTAAGAGCTTAAAGGAATTAAATCGCGGTGGTACGAAAAGCAAACAAAAACAGCTGCATATGCGGCGCGCTTCCTTCAACACTGACCGATGTGAGTGAACAGGAGCTGTTGTTTAAGTCTAAAGTCGTAGTGTCGACTCTCAACTTGAGCATATTGGGTACAGCGCGAAAAACGACGAAGACGGACGCATGCTTCAGTGAGGCATCGTTGAATATCACGGACAAAAAGTTCGCATATCTACTGAGCACATGTGCGGTTAGGTGATACACTATGCATCTTGTACTATCCATTTTTAACACTTCTGCGCAATGTTGATACGCTTTTTTTCTCCAGGATTTTGCTTTTTTTTATTCTTCTCACGTTCGTGTGTTCTTCAAATAAAACTTTCAGTTGCGAGTCAGCGCTCGTCTGTGTCCCTTCTGTCTTCCGTCTTCGTCGTTTTTCGCGCTGTACCCAATATGCTGCCATACCAACTAGCCCCACTTTCAATACTTCTCAACTTGAGCCAATGTGATAGGCGTGAAAAAATGTGGACTGCTTTTTCATTCATTCATTCATTCATTCATTCATTCATTCATTGTATTTATTCAGTTTTCAGTTGCTTGACCTCGTCTTGGTATTTCTCGACGGATTGTTGTAGCCTCAATATCTGGCTCCTCAGCTCTTTCTTTTCTCTTCCATTTGGCCCTTTCGGTAGTGAGCGAAGCAGAGGCCGTATGGTTGTCCACCTGGACACTTTCGTCGCATGAGGCAGCTTGCTCAGTCTTGTGCACGCATTCATTGTGACAGTACTGTACAGCATGGGTGTAGGCAGAATTTTTTTAGATGCGAAGCATCTTATGCTCTGGGCTATGTCCGTCCCTCCCGCGTCCTGCGTCCGGCCACTTTCATGAAGTAGGGAAGCACCCAATATGCGAACTAGAACACTGTAGTAATATGAAGGCCGTCAACCACTACCACAGCCATCAGAGTCATGGCCGAGAGCCCAGAGAGGCTGCTTAGCAATGGCTAGGCCGGTGGTGTCTGTCGCCCAGGTTGACCGCATTCCTTGATCTTGCTTGCATGCGTTTGGAGGGGGCTTAGTCCGTCCCTGCGTCCCGCGTCCCACACCACCACAGCGCATGCGCGTCCCCTCCCCCCCTCTCTATCCTACGCTCACCCCCCTTCCTCTACGGAGCGGCCCCCCGCGTCCCACACCCCCCACAGCGCATGCGCGTCCACTCCCCCCTATCCTCTCTTACGCTCACCCTCTTTTTCTACTCTAGGAATCATCTACTCTACGGAGCGGAGCCCGCGTCCCACATCCCCACAGCGCATGCGCGTCCTCTCTCTCTTTTCTAGGAATCCTCTGCTCTACGGAGCGGCTCCCGCGTCCCACACCCCCCACAGCGCATGCACGTCCCCTCCCCCTCTCTCTCCTCTCCTACCGTCCCCCCCCGCCTTCTCCTCTAGGAATCCTCTACGGAGCGGCGCGCACGACAGGTGGTGTGACAACTGCATACTCCGCTGGGGGGCGCCTCGATAGTTCCGCGGTATGAAAATGACAGAGCGCGCCTCATTATCTCTCCTGTGCAGCGCCGCGATGAGCACTCGAACCGCTACCGTGAAACGAGAGCGGCGACGTTCCTGCCCCGCTGCTTCGCATCCACACATGGTTCCCTTTAGCGGGAGATGGGGAATTTTTATGGCTACGCCCCGAAAGGGGGGGGGGGGTTCAACCATACTTTATGTATGTATGTGCGTGCGTTTGTATGTGTGCGGATATATATATATATATATATATATATATATATATATATATATATATATATACATATATTGTTAAGGCGTTTATTTGCCGGTACTCAGAGATACTGCGTAATGGTGACAGCCACGGCCAGGCACGAACTCTCAGCGCGAGCGGCGTCCTTTTTGTAGATGACCCACTAGAAGGCTCTCAAGAGTGCAACCCATTTCAAGGTTCCAATGCATCGCTACAATATATATATATATATATATATATATATATATATATATATATATATATATATATATATATATATATATATATATATATATATAGCAAGCACCATTAAAAATTTCCGGTAGCGGGTTTGAACCGCGCACCCCCCCCCTCCTTGGATACGCCCCTCATGAGGGACCTTGTGAGATTTTTTTTTCCCTTTTTATAAATGAAGGAAAATAAAAAAGACAATCATGATTTCCTTCCGTTCGATTTGCAGAGTGGTACACAGCAGCATGACATACTGCAAATGACGTGGTTACAATAGCTAGAAATAGAAAAGAAAACGCGAACGCTATCAAACTCGAATGCAGCTGACAGACTGCCTACGGAATACGTACAGTGGGCATGGAAATAAATGCAAATATGAGCATAGACTTCTTTGCTGTTTCGCATTTATTTTTGAGCGACTGTAGCCTGGAGTGTCATCCACGGTACAATCAAATACCATCTAGCATCTTTTTATTGCCACCACAGTCGGGTCGTGATGAAGATAGCGCACCGCTATATTCGCGTTTCTTTCACATGCACCTGTGAAAGCCTGCCAGAAGTAGAGTACACTGTACCAGAAACACGAATGCCATTAAACTCGGAAGCAAACACGAATTCGTAAGCTTCGTAATGCGCGCGGCCGTTCAGCGCCAGCTTCCCGTAGACTACTAGCACAGCGCCGCCACGCGGAAGCGGTGAGCGGAGGCGGAGCGCGCGCTCGACGGCTCGAGGAGAGCGTTCGCCCAGGCACTGAAAAAATAGAGGAGGCGCTGGTCAAAAGAAAACGTGGAATAGGGGTGTATTACTTGTGGGCGGGAAATACGCGCCTATCCAAGAATTAGGAGATACTGAATAGCCTAAGCTCGGATTTTAAGAGATTTGGTTATGTGGACGAAAAGCCCCGCATTATAGCCCCCCTCTTAGGCGACTATAATGTCTGCATACACAACCTTCACAATTATACAAACATCAATCTAGTGTTATTGCTTGTTGTCTGTGAGCTACACATCTGGCAGTAGTTAATGCAGGGCTAAGTATCGCGAACAGATCACGGGAATTTGCAAACAGGCAACCGAACATTCCCCATTATCTCATGACAGAAGCAATTAATGACCAAATGAGAGGAATGAAAGTAGAACAGGAAGTAACTAACAGCTTGGGTGGTGATAATAAGCGCATAACTCTACAAATCACATATGAAACTGGAAATGCCAGTGTACAATCAGGTTCGTCGTGCATATTGAAATGAAAAAATAAAAACATAGCGTCAAGAGTCGAGGTAAATTAAGCAAATGAGCAAGAAAGGACAGGGGTATAGTAAGCTGCTACTTGTAACGAAGGAAATGAGGGATACAAGAAGGTCTTTAGGAGCACCACTTGTTTAGAAAAGAGAAGAGCAGCCATGACAAGTTACGTGATAATGACAGAACCAGTTAAGCGCCGAGCCAACCAATCGCCTTCTTTCCCGCCTGTGTGGTACCCTCGGCCTTTCCGAGTAGCAGTCGTCTTCTTCACTACATTTTCTTTGCCTGCGTAAAAGATCAATCCTCACGACTTTGGGGCAGGCGACGTGAGAAGGGTCGTGATACGGTTTTAGACGGTCTGTGGGATAATCGTCACGTCTGCGGCGTCGTTGATTAGAGCACTGCGCAAGTGGTGCGACTATTTAATTCACAGGTGATGTTTGTTTTACCGCAGGGTAATCATCGTGACACCTGGGTAGAAGTTTCACTGGTTGACCAGGGCTGGCTGAAGGGATCCAAAGCAGGACAAGTTCACCAGGGGCAAAAGACGCCGGAGACTTCGAGCTATCGCAATGGTTTTTCGCGTCACTAATCGGGAGTAGTGAGGGAGCGGTAAATCTGGTGACATTTTTCCGCGTATTTAGCATATCGTAACGAGCAATACTATATGCGATAAGGATGAATTGTGTCAAGCGTGGTGGGGAGCTCGTGTCCGTAAAGGAGGAAGCATCGAGAGAATCCAGCGGTTTTCTGTACAGCAGTATGATGCGCGTATGTCGCAAAATTGACAACACTGTCCCAGGTGGAGTGATTGGAAGCGACTTACATTGACATCATATCGCCTAATGTTCGGCTGAATCACTCTTTAATGCCGTTTGTTTGAGGATGGTACGCGGTGGTGGTTCGATGAATTACTTGGCATTCCGTGAGAAGCAGTTCGACTGCGTCCGACAAAAACACCCGTCTTCGGTCACTGAGCAGCTCACGCGGTGCACTGAGACGTAGAACAATGCGATGCAATATCAAACAACCGACTTCACTTGCCGATGCGCATAGCAATGGTGAAGTTTCTGCGTAGCAAGTAAAGTGATCGATGGGGACAATTATCCAGCGATATTGAGCAGGTGTGATTGGAAGTGATCTATTCATATCAGTACCAACACGGTCGAAGGGTCTGGCAGGACAAGTTATGGGCTGTTGTGCAGCTGGAGTACGAAGAGTTCCGATTTTTCCGGCGCTTGCAAGCGATACACGAACGCACCGGCGAACGAAGCGGTGCATCCCACGTTAGTAGTAGCGGCGGGACAGGCGGGTGTGCGTTTTTAACACTTCAACATGTGCGCAATGTGGGTTGGCGTGAAAAGAGGCTCATGTGTCCGACTGGAGATGTCCGGGATTAACTAGGAGCTATCGGCGCACTTTGGAGAGATAATTTCGGTGGTGTAGGACACCACTTTCGATTACGAAGTGTTGAAGTTGACAGCGTATACCTCTAGGGGTTTGTTGCGAGGGAGACCGACGCAACAGGTTCTCAAGTGAAGCAACGTAGCGATCTTTATGTTGCCCCAGAAGCATGTCGCTGACGCAAAGTACAGATACGTCGTTCGCAGGGGAAGACGGTGACTCGTCATTAGATGCTAAAGGCAATTGCGACAGAGCATCTGAATACGAATGTCATCGTCCTTCTTGGTAAATAAATTATTGGTTTCTTTATGTTGTGCTGTAGAGCGGTGGACCTAAGACAAGTGAACGCGGTTTCAAGGCGCTGAAGTAGTGTTGAAAGGTCGTACGAAAATATTACAAAATCGCCTAAATAGCACAGGCATGTCTGCTATTTCAGGCCGCGGAAGCATGTTTTCGATCACGCGCTCGAACGGAGCAGCTGCATTGCATAGCCCAAATGACATGGCGTTAAATTCGCATAAGACATTCGGGCTAACAAAATCCTTCTTGAGGTGGTCAGCCTCATCTATTGGAACCTGTCAATAACCATGGGGCTGGTCTAGTGACGAGAACTCGGCTCCTTGTAAGCCGTCGAGGGCATCGTCTATGCAAGGTAACGGGTAAATATCTTTGCAGGTGAACTTGCTCAACCAGCGGTAGATGACGCAAAATCTTTTTCAGCCATCCTTTTACTTTACGAGAACAGCGGATGTTAATGGAATTTTGGAGGGCTCAATAACACCACGATTCAGCATGTCATCAATTTGTTCTGCAATAATACTACGCTCAGACGCCTGCAGAGCACACTGACGTTGACGTAAAGGAGCATGATTGTCACTCTCGATTTGGTGAGGTACAGTGGAATCACAGCCCAAAGTTGGTTCCTGGTGGTCAAAGATGGTACTAAGCGCACGAAGAGGGCGATGATTTTGGCGTGCTGCTAAAACAAAATAGCAAGGGTGACATGATATAATATTATAAGAGACGCTGTACTGTTGAAGTGATGTCGGGCTGCCCTAGAACACGCATGTATATAAGCGAGGTTCAATCAAGAAGAAACGTGAGTGCTTGAGTGACGATAAGGAAGCTACTTAGCGAATTCCAATTGAATGGGGAGGCATCTACCCATGCGCACGTTTCATTTGATTCCCCGTTTCTACGAGAGCTGATTGAACGTCATGTCTCGCTTAATTTACCTGCCCTTATAATGTCTTCATTTGCGGAAAATATGTCCCTACAGCATAGGTCGGCAAACTCACTCATGAGTCGACTCACTCAGACTGACTCAGACTCAGATTGAGGCGTGAGTCTGAGTCTGAGTGAGTCCGGCTGAATTATAATTAGGTGAGTCTGAGTCCGAGTGAGTCCGGCTGAGTTATATTTAGGTGAGTCTGAGTCCGAGTGAGTCCGTTTGAGGAAAAGTTTAGTGAGTCTGAGTCCGAGTGAGTCTGGATGACGAAAACACCGGTGAGTCTGAGTACGAGTGAGTTTCGTTGCAGAGAAATTTCGTGAGTCTGAGTCCGAGTGAGTCCGGCTGAATTATACTTAGGTTTGTCCGTGTCCGAGTGAGTCCGCTTGAGGAAAATTTTGGTGAGTCTGATTTCGAGTGAGTCCGGCTGAGTTATACTTTGGTGAGTCTGAGTCCGAGTGAGTGCGGTTGACGAATATATTCCTGAGTCTGCATCTGAGTCGGTCCAACTGAGTTATATTTTCGTGAGTATGAGTCCGAGTGAGCCCGCTTGCGGAAAATTTTGGTGAGTATGAGTCCGAGTGAGTCCGGTTGAAGAAAATATTAATGAATCTGAGTCCGAGTGAGTTCGCTTCAGCAGTGCTAAGCAAAAAACGTTTATTGAGTGAGTCTGCGTGGGCTCCATTTATTTTACTGACCTATGGTTACAAATATTTATAGCCTCCTTTTATGGCGTGTCTTGTAAAGCCATAGAAATTATTTTTCAAATTATCAAGCTGTCCATGCCCACATATACGAGGGCATGTAAGTGGGCTGTGCAGCATGTTCTGGCACATCTACAACTCCAGGCCACTTTTATTTAGCGACATCGTGATCCACATTGAGTTTGATTTACAATTGTGTACCTAATCAACGGAGAATGAGTGCAATGTTCGAGCTTCATCGTCCATGTGGATTCAAATACGACAAAGCGGCACGATTCGCGAGCATCGAGCGCCCCTTCGCTCTTTGTTGCAATGAACCGCTCGTGTCTTTAGATGTCGCTTCGGTTTTTTCATGAATAAATGTGGCAATTGGGAAATTTTCGAGCGCCAAACAAGACATTCACAAGTATGAGAGAGACAGGACGGGCGCTTTTGAATGCCTTGTGAATGCATTGTACAGCGCTCAAAAATTTCCCAGTAGCTATGTACCATCTCACCGAATTTCAAGCTTTGTTAAAATGCAGCGACGACACAGACCATCGGCTTTCGTCATGTCCTTTGCTACCAATTAAACAGCGGCTTCGTTATTTAAACTGGCCAGATAAAGCTTGCCCCCCGTAGTACCTCGAAAATTGTAGCGACCGGATTTCAAGGAGAAAGGGGGTAGAAACGCACCATTCATGCCATACGCAACGCTTCATCCCTTGCAAAAACAAATTTCTTCGGGCTGTAATGTGGTCAAAGAATTCTGTTACCTCTCGGCAATTCAAGGAGCTTTTAAACTTTAATGACTTCTTCGAATTCTAGACTCTCTTTGGGAGATATTGCTGCCATATTTTCCCAGCACGCCTGCAGTTCAGTCCTTGCCGACTCAAGCAAAACCCGTTTTTTTTCGTATTTTTTCTGTTCTTTCCTATTCAAACACCTTTCCATTCATAGTCAGCGTCGACGCGCCGAAGCACTTTCGGTGGTCCCTCAGCCGTCATTGTGTTCGTCCAAGCCACACGGCAAAAAGCTTCATGGCACGGGCGTTTTCCAGGCTCGTCTCTCGTATCTTGCTTTCGAGCTCCTAATACCCCCCCAAGGAATGCAAGGAGAGTACAAAACGAAGCAACGAGCTCGACACTCTAGGCTTGGGGCCTGCAACACCAATATCTCTATTCTTTCAAAAGTGAACATTCGGCAGAAGTCTGTCTGGTTGGGATAACAGAAAACTGGAGAAAAGAGAAAACTCCAGCCAAAATTTATTTTAAGAAACCGCGACGTTTCGAAGCATGATCGGCTTCTTGTTCAGGGGTGAGAAGGCCCGAGATGTGCAAGGCCTTCTTGCCAGGCGTGATTGTTTGCTGTGAATCGTCGCAAGCCCTGGCAGTAGAGGGAGAGCAGTGCCCCCGTGGTGTGGTTGATGTTTCCCGCTGTCTGCTCAATGTAGCAGGATTCGAGGAGGGGCCGCCGGCGAAGGTTCCTTTCTTTTTCCAAAATCACAGTACCGTCGGGACTGGTATGGTGGTCAAACCGCTGCCAGTGCTCTGTCACTTCGGTCCGTCTGCTGTTCAAGTGACGGAGGTCATTCTTGTGCTGCCGCATTCTTTCATGGAAGTTCTTGGTTTCCTCAATGTAGGAAGCGGGGCAGTCGGCGCACGTGATCTGGTACACGACGCCCTGCGCTTTTTCCGCAGATGCGCTGTGTTTGGGCCGAGGGATGAAACTGCCGATGGTGGTGGATGGCTTGTGGGAAACGTCGGCCCCTGCTTTTCTTAGTATACGGGCTATTGCTTCGCTGGCGCCCGCAATGTAGGGGATCGACACACGGCGTCGTTGCGGCGCCGTTGGTGTCACGTTTCCCCCCGTCTTTTCTCTTACGGAGGGCTCTGCGAATAAACGCCTTTGTGTAGCCGTTGGTATAGAGGTCACGAATTATTGTCTTCCGTTCTTCTATCCGCTGCTGTTGCGACGATTTGTGATTGTGGTTGGAGTTTTATATTTAAACTCGTGACGCAGCGGGTGGTTGGTTGTTTACACAATAAACGAAGGCACGTTTAGCTGCAGTAGGGCGATAGGAACTTTAAGATCGATTTTAGATACGTCCTAGGCTATATTATCTGTTGATATTTCGTAGATGATGCGCGTGTGTGTACACAAATCTATCCCACATGTTATTTAGCCTTCAAAATTTTGTTTCAGAACTTCAATGGGAAAGATAGAGGGGGGGGGGGGGGCAGGAGTATGCACTGGTATGAAGATAAGGAGTGGTCTCATAAATATACGAGACTCGAGCACTGCTCTCCATCCCTTGCCACCCTCCCTGCATCTTTCGAGAATGTAGGCTTTGAAGCAGGAAAGAAAAAAAATGCCCCCCACCTCCCCGAAGGGAATCGTGAGGAAATGCGAATGCATTTCGCGCGCGCTTCACTCCATTTATATATGGTGGTTGTGGTTCGATGAAGGAAAAGGCGCCTAATTTCTGCAGCCCGGTCGGGAGCACGGCTCAGCGCCTTTTTTTTTTGCTTCTTCTTGTTTTTTAAATTTTTTTTATTTTTTTTATTTATTTTTTAACATTTTTTTTTTCATATATAGCTCCGCCGAGCTCCACCGCAGTCCGCTTTTAGTTAACGCGCACGCTGCGAATTTTCATTGTTCAACAACGCACAGGAGAAATGTCCCACCGGCACCACCTTGGGGGTCAAGATTCATTGCCATATATACGGGGTGGCCAGTGAACGGTTGTGCAGCGCGAGCAGTCGGTTTTTTCAACCAAGAAACTCGCTAGCAGACGCTGCCTGTGTCGGCGTCGCGAGGCGAGAGAAGGAGAGGGGGGGGAGCGCAGGAGAGGAGAGAGAGAGGGGGCGCGCATGCGCAGTGGGAGTGTGGACGCTGCGGTCAGAGATGCCTAGAGAAGAGAGGGGGGGGGAGCGTAGGAGAGGAGAAGAGAGGTGGGACGCGCATGCGCAGTGGGAGTGTGGACGGCGCGGGCAGGGATGCCTAGAGGAGAGAGGGGGGAGCGTAGCAGGGGAGAGAGGAGGGGAGGCGCATGCGCAGTGAGGGTGTGGTTGCCGTGGGGAGGGATGCCTAGAGGAGGGAGAGAGGAGGTTTTTTATTTTTATTTTTTTTGAAAGGGTTTGCGCATGCGCAGTAAGGGTGGTCACGCCGCACACCACCACCACCGGATTAAGCTTCGCCATAAGATGCTTCACATCTAACACCTGCCGGCGCGCACACCTCCTCAACCTATCCTCCTCCTCCTCCTCCGCGGACAACGCCAACGCCGCACAACGCCAACGCCGGATGCCTGACATAGCCCGACTATGAAATGCATTCGCATTTAAAAAAAGCGCATGCCCTGCCTTCATGTCACTCATTTTGTATTTTTTGTAGCACTGGCTTTCGATCATAAGTCGCTGAGCAGTGTCCCCTCTCTGGAGACAAATTAGCGCATTTCTCATATGTTTCATGAATCACTAGATGTCATTATGAACCCACACCAATTGCCCATCACTCTGCCATTCTGCAAAAAAAAAAAACAAAAAAAAAACAGTACGTTATGGCAACCTCCGCTGCCCCATTTACCCGCTGAAAATAGGCTCCTCAATTATTTATTTATTTAATAGTACCCTGAAGGCCCGAAGGAATTACAGAGGGGAGCTGTGCATTTGAGAATGCGTAAGAGAGTAGCAGTTACATCGAAGTAAAAACAATACAAATAATAAGTTATTAAGGATAGATATAATAGCGACACAGTGAGAATAAAAATAAATAAAATTGCTAATAGCGCAGGGTTAGGTATGTGAATTTATTGCGTCTGGTTTATAGTAAACCCTCTAGTTGTGAGTTCATGGGCTTGTCCAGTGACTTTTTTCTTAGAAATGAATATTCCTGTCCTTTATGGGGACTAGTAGGATCACTGTGAAGCGGCGCCCGCGTCCCCACCTTTCAATACGGCATTCTTGCAATCGGCTTGAGAAAATTGCCACCTCGTTTTGCATGGTCTGTACCAGACCATGCGAAAAGCTTCGACCATACCTTTGAACAGACTGGCCGGCTCTCATCGGCGCGCCTATGAATGTTCGTTTTTGCCTTGTGTCCCTATTCAGCGTGGTACTGATACGACTCTTTACCATTATCTACGAGATAGAGTAGTCACTAACTGTTACAACGGGTTCTTAGCCAGCTCCGAAAAATATCTTGCTAGAAAGAAACGCAGTCACAACCCGTGTACTTAGATTAAGATGCACGTTGAAGAACCCTGGGTGGTCGAAATATCTGGAGCCCTCCACTACGGCGTCTCTGACAACCAGATCTTCTCTTTGCGACGTAAAATACGAACCTATATTATCCGCAATCACTTTGCGAAAGCATGACATCGACTAAAACAGAACTTACCATTTCTATAATTGGAAACACTAGTATAATAATTATTGGCGTTTAACGTCCGAGAACCATGATGTGATTATGAGGGGCGCCGTAGTCGAAGGCTACGGAAATATTGGCTACCTGGGGTTCATTACGTGCGCCAAAATATAAGCACACATGGCTCAAGCGTTTCGGAATCCATCGAAAATGCGGCCGGGATTCGATGCCGTGATCTTCGAGTGAGCAGTCAAGCACCACAACCACTAGACTATCGTGGCAGGTGTTTTCGAAACTTTAGAGACGCAGAACCATGCACCCTATAAAGCCATGTTTCCAAACTTTTTCAAGGGTGGTGAGCTCGATTCTGCAAAAGATGGCCGCCTCATATTATTTTCTTTTTCGCGTTGTCAATGAGCGGTAAATCGACTGCAAGACCATTGGCAGTTTCATGAACGTGTTTAGAAAAGCGCCATAACGTAATGTCAAGCTTTCTTCGTTCCCAAGTAGCGTGATTAGGCCTTCGAACGGCAAAGCGTAAGAAAGGACGTCATTTATAATTGGGTCTGCCAAAAACGCACGTACGCGCTCGCCCATTGAAAACAAATGGCGCGTGTGCATAGCGCATTTCAAATTTAACAGGAATGACAACCTAATGTTCCTCGAAGGTCGGTATACCCATTCTTTTATTTAAAGAAAACATTCCCAATATTGCAAAAATCGCGTGTAATGTTGAATTTCTCTTTACGATAGGCATTGCGATGCACGGGAAATAACTTCTTTTTGTATGTTGAAAGCTATCATACATATATTTTGAAGGTTTCCTGGCACTTGTGAACCCTTTACATGTGTTATTCTACATAAGCTATTTTATGGCGCTCCTTCGACTTTTATTGGATGAGCCGGGGCAAATCGAATATTGGTAATTTTTAGTCCGAGTACGTCAGGTTGAGAAAAAGTTAGGCGAGTCTGTGAGTCCGCGAGTGAGTACGCTTCAGGAGAATTTTGGTGAGTCTGAGTCCGACTGAGTCCGGCTGACAAATATTTTGGTGAGTGAGTCCGGCTGAGTTATATTTTCGTTATATTTTCGTGCGTCTGAGTCTGAGTGAGTCGGGCAGAGTAATATTTTGGTGAGGCTGAGTCCGAGTGAGTCCGGCTGAGTTATATTTTGGTGAGTCTGAGTCCGAGTGAGTCCGCTTGAGGAAAATTTTGGTGCGTCTGAGTCCGAGTGAGTCCGCTTGAGGAAAAGTTTAGTGAGTCTGAGTCCGAGTGAGTTTGGATGACGAAAACACCGGTGAGTCTGAGTCCGAGTGAGTTTGGTAGAAGAGAAATTTCGTGAGTCTGAGTCCGAGTGAGTCTGCTTCAGCAAAATTTTGGTGAGTTCGAGTCCGACTGAGTCCTAAGCGAAAAATATATTTATTGAGTGAGTCTGAGTGAGCTCCATTTATTTTGCCGACCTATGCCCTACAGGGATTTCAATAAGAAATTCGTGGTGCGGTACTACATCTGCAGGAGCGCCGTACTATTTATCAATGACCTATTGATTTAGCGCAAGGGGAAGGGACTTTCGCAACAATGTTATTGCCACACGCGCTCCTTTCTATGTTTTAAGGCGAAAGGCTTTAATGTCTGATGCTCATGTCCGTCCGGTGTCCATCCGGTGTCCGTCCGGCGTCCGGTGTCCGTCCGTCCACACCCCCCACTGCGCATGCGCTAACCCATTAAAAAAATAAAAATAAAAAACCTCCTCTCCACCTCTCTCTCCTCTAGGCATCCCTCCCCGTGGAGACCACACCATCACTGCGCATGCGCGTCCCCTCCCTCTCTCCCCTCCTACGCTACCCCTTTCTCCTCTAATACGCTCCCCCCTCCCTCCTCTAGGCATCCCTACCCACAGCGTCCACACCCCCACTGCGCATGCGCGTCCCCCCCTCTCTCTCCTCTCCTACGCTACCCCCCTCTCTCGCCTCGCGACGCCGACGCAGGCAGCGTCTGCTAGCGAGTTTCTTGGTTGAAAAAACCGACTGCTCGCGCTGCCCAACCGTCCACTGGCCACCCCGTATATATGGCAATGGATCTTGACCTGCAAGGTGGTGCCGGTGGGAGATTTCTCCTGTGCGTTGTGGAACGATGAAAAATTCGCAGCGCGCGCGTTAACTAAAAGCTGACTGCGGGTCTCTGTGTCCAGTCCGAGTCTTCTGTCTCTCACTGCCCATTAGCAGCGATTGAGATGTTCCAGTAGGAAACACCGGTCCATCACTGCGTGCTTTGTGCCCCCCCAAGTTTCTCTCCTGTGCAACGCTGCGATGAGCGCCAGCGTAAACGCCGCCGCCAGTGTAAGCGTTAGCGCCCGCTGCTTCGCATCTACACATCGTTGCCTTTAGCGGGAGATGGTGTAATCTTTAAGACGAAAGCCTTTAATGTCTCATGCTCACGTCCGTCTGGTGTCCGTCCGGTGTCCGTCCGACCGTCTGTCCGTCCGTCTGTCTGTCTGTTCATCCGTCCGTCCATCCATCCGTCTGTCCGTCCGTCCGTCCGTCCGTCCTTCCATGTCCGTCCGTCCATCCGAGCTCTGGCACGGAGCCAGGTGGCCGCCGGGATGCCCAGACGGAACGCCGGTCGCGTCGGACTTATAGCGCTCGCGCTTTGCTTGCGTAGCGTCGCTGTGCCCAGAGTTTGCAATCATTCTGACGGACGCCGTCTCAATGGACCCAGGCGTTCACGGAATACACTTTCCAATTTACAAAGGGTCCGTCAATTTAAGAGCTGGAACGCGGATGGCGTTTGCACGATGCGCAAAGCGCGAGAAAATACTAACGCATGCGGCCGGAGGAAGATGAGTCTCGCGTCTCGCTGCGATTCGCGGTAAAAAAATTAAAGAAGAAAACACGCACCCATTCGGTTTGTGGCTTATCCCACTTAGAGTGTAAAAGAAAAAAGACATGGCATAATCAGTGGAATGGCCACACGCTTTCGCCGAACACACTTTGGAATGTACAAAGTGTCCTTCAATTTTTATGTTGCCGGCGTATTGCACGTGTAGATACTGCCTTGCGCAATCCGCGCCAGAATGTCTGAGATCATTCTAGACAGTTGTCAGGTCATCTGTCCGGATTCAGCGAGCAGACACGAATATATGAGTTAATTAAAGAACAAACCCGGCCACCAGTGATCACGCTCGAATGTTCGACAACACGTGTATAAATTCCGACGTGCGTGGCTGCCAATGAGTTTTTTCGAAGGCCGAGGCTCTGCTTGCCGCTATCATCGTAGATTGTGTATTGCCGCAGTTTGAGTTTCCATTTCTCGGCCACAGTTTCGGCCAAATAAAGAGTTTCATCTCTGGACACGCCAGACTGCTGCCTTCGTCTACGCCACAACCACGTGACATCTGGTGGAGGTGCTGGTTCCTTCACGTTCCAGAAGCTAACGAGAAGTCGGGAGCCAAGCCCACAACGTGAAGGCGCCAACGCCCTACAGCAGCAACGGGTACGCCGCAGGCTGCAAGGTTTCCAACCTGAGTTCAGACCTCTACCTGACCAAACAAGAGCCGCGGTGAAGACAACATGCACAATGACGGCCGAAGTGTTCTACGCGGCAATCGCGATGCAGCCACCCAGAGAACCACCGACATTTTACGGACTGCCAAAGCCCTCGAAACTTGGCTTGAGACGTTCCATAGGGTCTCAACATTCAACAACAGGAACTGCGAGGACAAGCTGCGCCATGCAGCAAGGACATGGCTCGAGAACCGGGAGTCGAAACTTCGAACCTGGGACCTCTTTTGTAGTGCTTTCTTGATGACGGTTACCAGCCTCGTGGGAATGGAAGGGCTGCTGCTTTATTGGAAACACGGCTGCAGCTACCAAACGAAAGTGTTACCATCTTTGCGGAGGAGACGACGCGGCTTTTCCACCATGCCGACGCTGACATGGCCGAGGTGAAGAAAGTTCGTTGCCTCATGCGAGGGTTCAAGCAGGAGCTCCTCGCAGAACTGATGAAGAACCCACCCAAGAGTGTCCATGAATTCCTGACAGAGGCAACCTCGATCGAGAAGACACTGGAGATGCACACCCGGCAATTTAATCCCCGCTCAACGCCAGGGTACAACGACATTATATCACTTTCCTCAGACGACCTGCGCGAGACCATTACGGCCGCAGTGCACAAGGAGCTTCGTCGAATAATCCCGTCATCCCAGCCGCAAGTTTCCTCGATCGCAGATCTTGTTCGAGAGGAAATCGAGCAGTCATTGGGTACCCCTGCACCGCAACAGCCTGAATCGCAAGCGATGAGCTACGCTGCTGCAACCCAACGCCACGTTCTCCCTCCACGCCCCCGTCAAAACACCGCACCGCCACAGTACCGCTGCCAGACTCCGCCGCCGCCCCCACCGACGCCATCCCGCCCGCCTGTCGACCAGTGCAGAAGGAAGACCTACGTTTTGCGTGCCCCTGACCATCGCTCACTCTGCTAACACTGCGGAGAAGCTGGCCACACGTACCACCACCGCCAGTACCATCAGATGGGACTTCGTGGTTTCGCCATCAGCGCCTCGCGTCCACAGAGGGGTGAAACACCACGCAACATCGCCGACTACCTTGCAGGAGCGCATTGGACGCCCCGACAATTTTCCTGTTTGCCGTCGCCAGGCCGCTACACCTCACCGCACCACCGGCCGTACACTGGCACGACCCGGGGACGGTCACCAAGCCCGTATGCGGAAAAGTAAGGGCAGCAACCGATGGAGGTGCGGTTGCTGTACGACGAAACACCGAAGATCCTCCACCACCGACGACCACGCCGCGACGAAATATAAAGAACCCGACGCAAGTCGAACGGATCACTGACGTCGAAAAAAAACCTGAAGACGCAACGTGGCACCAGTGCAAAAAACCGACGCAGCCGTGATCCGACGCCACGACCTAACCGCAACGCTAGATGACGAACTAGCGACCTCAACGTTGTCATCGATGGCCACAGCGTGACAGCTCTCGTTAAAACTGGAGCCGACCATTCCGTCATCACTGGGCCGTTCGCCGCGAAGTTGAAGAAAGTTAGGAGTGGTTGGGAAGGCCCAGAAATCCGGACAGCTAGAGGTAACCTTGTAACGCTGGCAGGAATCTGCACAGGTCTCCATGGACAACCGGATTTATACCGCAAGCTTTGCAGTCCTACAGCGTTGCTCGAGAGACGTCATTCTTGGTATGGACTGCTTGGGCCTTCATGGCGCAATCATCGATACGAGATGCAAGTCGATAACGCTATACTCAGAAAAAGCACTACCATCACACACGATACCCGGGAAGCAAGCCTTAAATGTACTGTAAGACCAGGTCACCATTCCACCTTGCTCAAGCGTCGTCGTTTTCGTCGGCACTCAGTGGTCCACATACCTGGAAGGCGTCGTTGAAGGCGAGCAGCACCTGTTGATCAACCGTAAGATATGCATCGCAAGAGGAATCGCCGAGCTGCGTGGAGCGAAAGCAACAGTGCTGCTCACAAATTTCAGTAACAAGTACGAGCACGTGAACAAAGGCACAGCGATCGCCTTCATCTAAGAAATTGAGGAAGCCGCCTGTGATTTCGCCCTCAACGATTCTGTCGAATGTACTCCGACGAACAAATCCCTTCAGCCAGCTTTCGACGTCAATCCGAGCCTTCCGGCGAATAAACAAGAACAGCTCAGAGCCCTGCTCTTGCAATACAAGGACTGCTTTTCGTCGTCGTCAAGAGTTCGACAGACCCCAGACGCAAAACATCGCATCATAACAGGGCCACATCGTAAGAGCCCGTGCAGCGTTTCGACGTGAGAACGCGGGGCCACAAAGGAACAAGTCGACGAAATGCTACGCGACGACATCATCAAGCCTTCAAGGAGTCCGCGGGCGTCACCCGTGGTGTTAGTCAAGAACAAGGACAGAACCCCGCGATTCTGCGTAGAACTTTGCCACCTGAACGAAGTCACAAAAAAGGACGTGTACCCTGTCCCATGGATAGACGACGCTCTAGATCAACTCCACAACACGAAGTACATTTCCTCGACGGACCTCGAGACCGGCTACTTGGAAATCGAAGTCGCCGAGACCGAGAAAAGACCGCCTTTATAACACGAGACGGCCTGTGTGATTTCAAGGTCGATGTCAATCAGTGCCTTCCGACGCTTTCGGCCTTTGCTCGGGCTCCGCAATTTTCCAACGCGTTATGGATACAATACTCGCCGGCTCGAATTGGCAGACTTGCCTTGTGCACTTGGATGATGTCGTTGCGTTTTCCTCAAACTTTGACAAACCCATCCGGCGCCTTGAAGCTGTATTTCACGGAATCAAGACCCCCGGACTCAACCTGAAGCGAGAAAACTTTTGCTTGCGAACCGCTATATCGTCCTATATTTGTAAACCATCAAGTATTTGACGTACTAAATCGAGTGAAAAAAAACTCACTGTTTCGCCGTAAGGACGAAGCAATGAATGCGATAGCAAGAAATTGAAATTTCACACCAAGAACGACAAGTGGCTCAATACTTGTAGCGCGCCCCTGAAGCACAAAGAAGGACGCTTTGCAAAACGCGGAGTTATACAAAGTACAAGCGTGTACCAACAACAGTCACAACTGTTACTTCTTTGTGTTTGAGCAACGCGCTGCAGGTGTCCACAATGTCGAACTCGATGCTCTTATCTCTTTTAGGGGCGCAGCTCCTTAAGGTCGTGGCTTGTCCATCACTCCCCTGGTGTAGTCACGCTATTGCGATGACGATGACGCTGCCATCACGGCACAGCACATGCAAGGTAACCATTACACGCCAGGACGGTGACGATGACGATGAAGAATAAGCGCGTTCCAGACCACACATTCTGTTTCTGCTATCACGGCACAGCACATGGAATGTACCAACTATACGTCTAAAGATGACGATGACGCTGATTACGATGAAGAATAATCGCGTTCGAAACCATACATTCTCATTCTGCCATGGATGAAAATGATCCTGAACGCGATCTCGCCCGGAAAATGCAAAACAGCAACGCCGACAACTAGCTGCTACCCCGGTGTTGGGGACGCGGGAAGCGGCGGCTCAACGGCTAAAACACACTGTATATACTGTACACACGCATTGTCACTCATTTACATGCGCGAGTGGGCAATTGCATGGGTGATTTACGGTAAGAACCATACCCAGTGATTCGCCCACTCGTCATGATTCCCTTCGTGGAAATGGCAATTTTTTTGTTTAAACTTTGACGCGTGGTTTGACCCATCTGCGTTTCCTGCCACGCGGTGGCGTCTGACACAAGGTGTTCCCGGCGTTCTTTTCTTTTTCGTTTGACATCACGAAAGGGTAATTTTAAACTGCCGTTTCGAGCGTTCCGTGATAGAAAACACGTTCAAGCTCCTCCGAGAACTGGGTACTGCCGACGGTGAATGGTGTATCTAAATAGTTCGCCGTTATTACGCCGGGACATGAATGGCGGGCGGATCTGTCGTCTAACCCAAGGGTAAACTAGTTCGAATCTCCGGTCGGGTGCTTTGGAATTTTTGGAAAATTGGCGGACCCATAAGCTTCGATTTTAAGAGTTGAACGCGATGGCGATGTCCTGTCCCTAGTGCGTACTTCATTCACTTAGTGCATACTCTGTAATCGCTGGTATGCTTTAAACCACGAGCATTTATGCTAGAGGAATGCGGCAAATGTTTTCGAACATGTTATGCATCCACTACGTGGTCTCAGGGGAATATGCGCAGTAACGTGTGTGACTATTGTAATGGGTGGACGGCTTTGAACCACAATGTCGTTATGATATTCACATCTTCTGACGCCGGATGGCAATGTACGCTTGTACGACGCAATATTAATGCGATATTACATATTGTCTCGTTATGCGGAGACTAAAGCTATGCAGCGCGGTACAGCAGCAGAAGCCGCTCAGTTCTTCATAGAAAACATCGTTCTTCGGCATGGCGCTCCAACAGCAGTGATCAGACACAGAGGAACTGCCTTCACCGCAGAACTTTTGGAGTCGGTTCTCAGACTCAGCGGTACAGCTCACCGGAGAACAACTATATACCATCCGCAGACAAACGGACTAACGGAGCGCATCAGTAATACCGTCACAGACATGCTCTGTATGTACGTCGACACGGAACATAGAAACTGGGATAATATATTGCCGTACGTGACGTTTGCTTACAATACCGCTCGAGAAGAAACCACTGGAATGACACCGTTCAGTTTGGTCCATGGTCGCGAAGTCACGACAACGCTGGACGCCATGTTCCCGCACGAGTGTGACGACATCCATATAGACGCCGAAGAATTCACTCAGCGCGCCGAGGAAGCAAGACAGCTCGCGCACGTGCGCATCTGTCATCAGCAATATCAAGATGCACAACGGTACGACCCACGACACAAGTTCATTAGCTACACACCAGGCGACAAGGTATGGGTCTGGATTCCAATACGTCGACGTGGACTGTCTGAAAAACTGCTAAGGCGGTACTTCGGCCCATACAGAGTCACCCGACGCTTGAACGACGTGAACTACGAGGTTGTCACCGGCAGTGATTGCAGTTCCAAGCGGCGAAAGCATTCACCCGAAGTCGTGCACGTCATGCGGATGAAACCGTATTTATTCAGTTAGTTCCCGGTTACCGTGTGGGTGCGACCAATCCATACGCCAGGTGGAGCGCCTAAGTTGCGCATCGGGACGATGCCTTTTTCGGAGCGAGGCAAATGTCACGTGCTTGCGGCAAGAAAGCAAGAAAGACGATGATACAATTATGCATGTGCTATGTAGGACAGTAGAAAGGACGAAGAAGAAGAACTCGTTTTTGCGCGTTCTATTAAAGAGACCGACCTGCTTCGGTTATCTCGATCTCTGCTCCGTCAACACCTCTGCTTTGACTTCGTGACAATATTGTATTGTGACGCCTGTATACAGTACGCGTGTGTTTTTAAAGCATCAACGTTTTAGGAGCTTGTTCGGCAAGTTTCTTAAGCTCGCGCCTTGTCCGGCGGCGATGGCGGTGGCGTGTACACTTCTCCGCTCAAAAATAAAAATAAAAAAACTTCCTCTCCCCCTCTATCTCCTCTAGGCATCCCTTCCCACGGCGTCCACACCCTCACTGCGCACTCGCGTCCCCTCTCTCTCTCCTCTCCACGCTCCCCCCCTCTCTTCTCTAGGCATCCCTCCCCGCGGCGTCCACACTCCCACTGCGCATGCGCGTCCCCCCCTCTCTCTCCTCTCCTACGCTCCCCCCCCCCCCGCATGTAATGTCTATATAACAACGTTGTCACGTCTATATACGATGGTAGGAGATGTGTACGGAGGATTCGCGGGTTACCCGATCATCTCCGAGCAAGCTCCTCCAACATCATTCACTTTGTGGATATGGCGTGATTTTTTAACACGAATGTGTTTCATGCCGGGGTCCACCAAGATTTCAGTGACGTATTTCCGTCACGGAAATGACGTCGAAAAAATACGCATGATCAGAAGACAAAGAAAAAAGTTCCGTCACCCGGAGTCGAACCTACGACCTCTTGGTCCGCGACAAGAGATGCCGGGCACGCTATCCACTGCGCCACGGTCACATACTCGTCAGGCTTTAAAAACAAGCCTTTTATATCTACAACTGACTTCCCACAGTGTTCTTGCTAAGAGAAGTAATGCATTATGTCCGTGAAATGCACGATTAGTTTCTTCAAAGCGTTGTTTCTTCGCGTCCGTCCCATTCGGCGTGTTTCGAATAGTAAACGTGCAATTTTGCCGACGCATTAGCACACTGCCAGGTGGCGACCTTACCCCTAGCATCCACACTCGTAGCATCCATCCATACCAAAGGTAGCTCTGAGACGCGCGAGTGCTTAGCGTGGCCGTAACTCAACGTTCCCCACTTACACTCGCCCCGCGAAAAATCGGAGCCGGCCAACGGGGAAGACACGACGCGCGTTGCGTTTCCCTCTGGTCGGGCAGTGGTGTTCAACAACTCTAAATGCCGTGAGTAGGCCACCTTAGCCCAAATTCGGCGTCGAATCAGTGACGCTCTTCTGGCTATCACACCGCTTTCTCTGATTCCGCTGTCACCGTACAGCTACCACAAGCATATATGACCACAAGGGTTTGTTTAATCATTGCTCATAGACGTTAGTCGTCGGGATACAGATGTGCCACCAAGCGTCAACGTGTCTGCATCCACGTTAAACGGTGCTATACCTGTCAAACACCAATAGAGATTGTGTAAGCTCTTTCATATCAATGTACAGTAAACATTCAACTACTTTTGTAAGGACACGTTTTACTTTCGTGTTATACCGATTCCTATGGCAGAGGGATCAACCATGTTTTTTTCACTGCATTTCCAAGCAGATGAAGTTATTTTATATGTAATCCCAAGCAGCAGCATAGCTGTGTAGTAGAACACCTGCTTGCTACGCAGACGGCCTGGGTTAGATCCTCATACGGACCCGGAAATTTCCATTATTTATTTTATTTGCATCATTCTAGATTTTTCGGTCACGGACAAGATGATGATTTTTCGCTCAAAACCAACGACGCTGCCGCCGACGCCAGAATTTCTGCGAAACGAGCTCTTTAACGCTATCGCGTTAAAAATCCGCTGAGAGTGTCCATACCGCAATAATAAATGCGCGTCTCCCTCAACCGACTTTTTCAGGTGCACATAGCCACCATTCATGTGTTATCATGACTAAGGACTAAACGATTCCATCTTCCCCGGGGCATGAATTGCAGATTGTTAAACAAGCCTGAAACTGTCGTTCATTGTTTTGTTGATTGTGATGTTGCACTGTTATTCTAGGATGCTCTGCGGCAAACAACCAAAACGGAATACAATATTAAACCAGTGAATATTAGGTACCTCGATGTAGCAAAGGCAGGATACTTCCATATGGCCTCATCTTTTTGATTGTCAGGAACAGTCTCTGGAGAGTACGACAGCTAGGTGTAATTGTCGAACCTCCACGATCAACAAAAATAACCTCGGAACAATTATTTAAAACTTATGCTTGAGTATGGCAAGATTTTTAAAAGCGAAGCATTTCTTAGCGAACTTCGGCGACTTTGAGCGTATCTATCTATCTATCTATCTATCTAGCCGCCTACGAATTTGGGCTCTCCTGGCCGTATCGTTAATGGGATTTATCCCAAAATTGGTATGGAATAACATGACTATATGACAAACAGGAGTGACTAGTCATATCATGAAAATCATGACTAACTTGTCATGAAAACTATGATTTACACGCCACGGCTATAGTGCTCCTGAGGCCGTTTTCTTAACTTGATATATCCAAATATTTGTACGACGAAACATTTCTGCATGACCAACATAAATGACAGGGGTAATATGAAAATCATGACCTGCATGTCATATACAACATGATTTACATGCCACGCTCATGGCGCGCTGACGACCGTTTCGCTACCTTGATATACACCAAATTTGGTATTGCGAGACGTGACTGTATGACGAACATAAATGCCAAGTGGTAATATGAAAATCATGACATGTCATGTGCAACATGACTTGCATGCCACACTCATGGTACTCCCGTGGCCGTTTCGCTAGCTTGATATACACCAAATTCGGTATTCAGCGTTGGACTCTACAGCGCTCGCGCTTTGCTTGCGTAGCGTCGCTGTGCCCAGCGTCTCTAATCATGCAAGGAGGGAGACGCGCGCAACACGTTCCATTCTGACCGACCCCGTCTCAGTGGGCACAGGCGTTCGAGGAACACAGTTTGGAATTGACAAAGTGTCGGTAAATATAAACGCTGGAACGCGGATGGCGTCTGCACGATGCGCAGAGCGCGAGAATACGAACGCATGCGAAACGGAGGCAGATTGGTCCAACGAAGTTTCTTTAGGTGGCGTTGATTGGTCTCGCGTCTCGCTGTGATTCGAGGTAAAAAAATAAGCGAACACAAGTGGGAGGTGGTAACATGAAAATCTTGGCATGTATGTCATCTACAATGCCATTTACATGCCGCGCTTATAGTGCTCTTGTGTCCAGTTCGGCAGCTTGATATACACCAAAATTGGTATTGCCGGATTTGACGATATATTGAACATAAGTGGCAGGTGGTAACATGAAAATCTTGGCATGCATGTCATCTACAATGCCATTTACATGCCACGCTCATGGTGCGCTTGCGTCCACTTCACTACCTTGACATACACCAAAATTTGTATTGCGCGACGTGACTGTATGACGAACACAAATAACAGGTCCTAACATGTAAATAATTACATGCATATTATGTATAGCATGATTTGCTCCTTTCTGGCTGCTTCGCATCACATCGATTCCCACCATGCGTGGGATCTGCCGGTTTTTTCTGAAAGTAATTTTTGTTATTTTCGTTCTAGTAAAGAAAGTCACAGTTTCGCCAATAGCGCGAAGCAATTAATGCGATAGTAAGAAATTACACTGTCACACGAGGAACGACAAGCAGCTCGATACTTGCAGAGCGCCGCTGCAGCACAAAGGATGCTTCAAAAGAATGCATAGGTATACACATGACAAGCGTGAACTAACAGCTGTCTTAGTTGCTGCGTCTTTGTACTTGAAGAACGCGCGGCGAGTGTCCACAATGCAGAAGCGGACGATGTTGTTGTTGTTGTTGCCTCTGACAGGGCTCTTACCCACTCGGGGGGATTGACGATGAATTGTTTGTATGATACTGCTAGATTTTTCGACGCTGTTTGATATTTCTTTTTCTTTTAAACTGCTGCACGTGGAATGACCCCTCGGCTTCTCCTGCCACGCGGTGGCGTCTGAAGCCAAGTGTGCCCGGTGTTCTTTTTTTTTCTACATCAGGAGTTGTACGTACAGTAGGGGGGCCACTTTTTCGTGCGCGTTCAAGGGCACTTTTCAATTTGAAAGAAACTTTAAAAGCGTTGCTTGATAGAAAACACGCTCAAGCTGTTCCGAGATCTGCATACCGCGAGCGGCAAATGGTTCATATGAATAGCTCACCGTTATATCGCCGGCACAAGCGTGGGGCATCACCTTGTTGGCTAGTGCAGCAGGCTGCGGAGCGAAGAGTCGCTGGTTGGAATCCCCGATGATGTGCTTAGGAATTTTTTCTGGTGATTTATTTTTGTTTATGCCATTTTTATATATATAAATACATATACACATCCGGGACATGACGGCGACGGTAACATAAAAATCCGCCGAGAATGTCCACATAATTGTTATCGCAATAAAAATAAAAGCTTGTACATCCCAGTGGTTAAGAACTTGCTTCGGTTCGTGGAGGCCCGTGTTCAAATACAGCACCGACAAGAATATTCATCTACTTTTCATTTTTTTTCGTTATCCGCTGGATGTTTTCATAATGCATAATTTTTAAAAAGTGTTTTGTGGCGGGGTCCACCAAGACTTGACTGACGTACTTCCGTCACGGATGTGATGTTCTTAAAATTTGCATGCACAGAATACTAAGAAAGAAACCAGAAGAAAAAAAATTCACAAATATGGGGGACCAGGGATTCGAACCCATGACCTCTCGGTCCGCAGAGATAGAAACCGGGCTCTCAACCAACTGCGCCACAAAGGCGTTTGCGAAGAGCTTTTCAGATGCGCCTTATATATCTCACACTGCTTCTTATGTACCTGAGCACTTGGTTTGTGGGGGTGGTGCCGCCACCTACGAGCGCAGAATAGAAGTACTGCAGTATGACACCAGCGAGCACCGACAGTGATCGCTTCTCTAATCTCAGCACTACAGCACCTCGATACCAGCATTCGAACGGACGCTGGCATCAATGCGCCCTACCAACGCCACATAGGTAGCGTTGACCCTACTCGGCACAGCGGAGCGTTTCACCGCAATCAATCCCAATGTTTCGTAAGTTAATTTCGGAGGCCACCAAAAGGCTGTAATTGCGACATACCGTACCCACTGATTTGACTCTGCGACGACGCAGTTACGTGCTTTGTCTTTCGCGTTCTGCAGCTTTCATATGCACCAACGGTGTTTCTCCGCCGTCTACTGATATGAGTGCGATGGCACCGACTACGAGAACTGCAGCATTAAGCGCCGTCGAAAGACAATGGCGACGAGGGGCGGACGTCGCGCAAGTGAGTTTGGTGCAGCGAGGGACACGCCAGGGGGGGAGCGGGAGGCCTGCGCGCGTTCACGGCTCAAGCTGAGCCGTGAACGATGCGCTCAACTTCGTTTCCGAAGTTGAGCGCATCGTCACCAAACTGGTTGTCTGATGGCTCGTTCACGCTAGCGGCACGGCTGCTCGCCGTTTGCCGTTCTCAGGCGGCCGTACGCGGGCGGTTTCGTTCGCGCACGTCTGCCATTCTTTGCTGTTCGGAGAATAGGTCCGAGACCCATTTTCGTGCCGTTTTCCGTTTGCCGGAGGGCGACGTGGCCAATCAGCGACGGAGGAGCTTCATCGGTGAGCCGCGTCGTCTGCTTTCGGCTTTCCCCGTCGTCTGCGTCCGCTGCCGAACACGTGTAGCTGCTTCCTTCTTGCTCGTGGTTGTCACGCTAGAAGTGCGGATGCCGTCCGCGTTGTTGCAAGGCGTCGTTCCAGCACTTAATAGACCGTTTTCTTCTGTGTGGTATTGAAAAAAGCGCAGAGAATTAAACCAAATAACGTGTCCCCAAGCTGGCATCTGGACAAGTTGGGCCAGCTATCCAGGATTAGAGACAACTAACAAACGCATAATGTATGCCCCCCGAGATACGGGTAGCGCCCATCGCCACTCGCTAAGCCTACAACATCGATTATTTGACTATGTCTCTGAAAAACGCTGCCGAATTTGATCTGAATATTGTGTTGTCGAAGCTTAAAGACATGAATCTAAAGCGAATGGAATCATCAGTTGGGAGCTTACAAGCTACAGAGGCCACCGCGGCCACTTGATAGATTCGAGGTGGTCGACAACTGCATTCGGAAGTGCAGCCATGTTTTTGGGAGGCACGAAATGCTACGCCGGCGAAGCTTGCCGTGTACTTTGAACAGCTCTCACTCTGTCGGCGGCGGCCCATGGTCTACGGCACTGCGCCGTTGCGACAGGCTTGCCGCTACCGTGAACCAGCCATTATACACATCGAAGCACAACCGAAGTGATCGTACTTTAGCCGAAGCGACCCACCAGCCGGACGCTGCTCGCTAACACGACGCCGCATGCCAACCACTTCTACAGGACGGTCACCGACCCTAAATCATGCACCCTTCGCTGCAGCGGACCATGAGTTCACAAAAGGGTTTAGTGAAAACCCGTTCCACGGTTCGCGAACGCCTGTGGTTCATGTGTTATTTTGCGCGATGCTCCAGTGTGCGCAATGCAGTCTCTCCAGAAAATGTATCCCGGTCGCGAGTCGTTGGTTATCGTGATGGAGACGTGTCACCACGCGCCAACATGGGTGCAGCGACGTTTAATGGTGCTGTAGCCACTAAACACCAACAGATATCATATATCATTGTGCAATAAACATTGAACTACTTCTCTGAAGACATGTTTCACCTTCGTGTCTTCTTCTTCTTCTCCTCATCATCATGGCTCACACCCAATGCAGGGGATTGGCCGAGTAGTAAGTGAATTTTTTTTCCAGTATTTTCTGTAATGTATTACTGATAGAAGCTATATTTACCTAATTTAATGAATTGTGGTACGAATGATGGGTAATTAAATATTGAAAGGAGAAGAATTTAGCTAGATACTCTTTTAGATTGATTGATGAATCCCTCAATGGCATAGAAAAGATCTGTGTGACTGTAGCGCAGGGTAGAGGCGCCAAAAGAAAGAATAACTGATTCTGATACTTCCAGGCCCAGATTTCGAAGAGGTGGTTCTATGAATCGTTTCCTCGATGACGTGAACCGTCGACGTGATAAAAAGAAATGACTAATGGTTTCCGCCTCGTTAAAAGGGAGGCACAAGGGGGGAAGGCACTAAACTTGGTTTATGGAGGTAAAAATTTAGAGGGGTAACGCGACAACGAAATTTGGTTATGGCCACTTCCATTATTCTCGACTTAGATAAATCGCTGCGCCAGGGGAAATAAGAGGAGCTTATATTCTGGAGAAGCTGTCAATACAGGGTCTGATAAATTTTTTCTGAATGCTAGTGAGCGAATTCTTGCCATTGTGATGTGAGCTGTTAGCGGGAAAATCCGAATGATAGGTGCCAATAGCGCCGCTCTTGCTAATGAGCCAGCCATTTCGTTTAACAACAAGCGTTTGTGGCCTGGTACCCAAATTAAGTGAATACATTCAAGGTGAGCAAGAACTAGTACTTTAAAGATCTTTAGTATAGGCGTTACAGCAGATGCAGAAAGAGAAGTGCACACAGATGATGAATCAGTGATAATTGCAACTACTGTAATTGGGATACTTAACTTGCGTAAAGCTAATATTATGGCCATAAATTCAGCTAGAAAAACAGGAATAAAATCCGGCAGTCGTAATGAAAATGACCACTCAAATGCATGGCAAAATATTCCTACGCCGGATCTTTCCTCAGATTGCGAGGCATCCGTTGCAATAACCACATTGGTTGGCATAGTATTTAGATGCTCTTGTAACAGTGCATTTAAAATGCCGTGAGGTAGTAATTTCGCATGGTTCGGAAAAATATCGTGATAGACAATTTCTATGGAGTTCGGTTGCCTAGTCAAAGGAAGGATATCGCGAATTTCTACATTTAGGGAGTCAAGTAATTTTTGAACAAATATTATCTGGGGCTTGCGGAATCTGGGCCAGTGCTCGGAGAAAAATAAGTCGGGGTTAGAGATGAAAACTATCTGAGTATGATTAGTCAACGATTCGTACAGCCTTAAGAAAATCTGCACCGTAAGAAGGTTGAATCGGGATAAAAAGGGTGGTGTTCGCACTTCCAGATATAATACAACATTTGCGACATATTTCGGAAGGCCTAAGCACAGCCGTAAAGCATCTCGCTCTAATAGGACTAGTGGCCGAAGCTTGTATGCTGGCGTACCGGAAAAAAAGAACACAGCCGAATTCTAATACTGCTCGTACATACATTTTATACACCATCAAGAGTGCCTTTCTCCTCATACCAGACCTGCGGCTGCTCAACCTGCGCAAAACACCCATTGCGTGTACTCCGGTTGTTATACAGATTCCTATTACAGCGAAAGCTGTTATGAGCTCACAACAAGGGTGCCGTAGCTGTCCGCCGCCGCCGTTGCCACCTGTGTCCGTAATCGCTATCACACAAAATAGTAAAAAAAACGAAGTAAGAAAAAAAATTCTAGCATGAAACGGGGTTCGAACCTGGGTCGGCTCCGTGCCAGCCCAGTGTTCTTCCACTGAGCCATGCCTGAGCTCGACGCTCATGCGCACAAAAACCATATACAAGCGTTATATCCGGAAGAAACCGCGTTAACATGCGCAATATAACGTGGTAGAAGAGTAAAACAACAACGAGGCGAAACAGAATGCGAATTGTGTAACGAGGCGTCACACAATATGAATTGCATTGCGAGGGGGGTCGTTGAATGCTTCAAACCCATTACAAAGGGTTCAGCCATAATTCTTCGTCGTCATCAGCCACCGAATCAATTAATGGAGTAGTGGGTGCCTTGTAAGCGTACTTTATCCCAAGGTATTGTTTGCAACGGGTTTTAGGAATGGCGCTCTCCCAGCTTTCGCTGTGACTAAGCTGTGTGTTCCGCGCAGGCCTGGCGGTTTTACAGCGAAAGCTGTTATGAGATCACAACAAGGGCAGTTTTTGCGCCGTAGCTGTCCGCCGCCGCCGCCGCCATCGCCGGTGACAGTTACCACTATCGCTCGAAATAAGGAAAAGCTAAATAAATAAAAAAACACCTTGGACAGAATGGGAATCGAACCCGGGCACTCTGCGTGGCAGCCCAGCACTCTACCACTGAGCTACGCCGGTGCTTGAAACTGCGTTCCAAATGACCCTATGCAGACTTGATGTCGGGTAAGGAATCGCGTTGAGATGTGAAACAAAGCGTTTTAAAACAATAAAGTAAAAACCAGGTGTCACACAATGCGAATTGCACAACGTTCAATGCTCCAACCCATCACAAAAGCCGCAGGCATAATTCTTCGTCGTCGTCAGCCACAGCATCAACAAAGTGCACATAATGCGTTACAAGTGTGTAGCGGGTACTACGCTTTTTCCAAGAATGACGAATAATCGCACAGTGGACGCTTCCCCACTACACAAAGGTTATGATTTATGGCGTAGTGGGTACAGCGCAAGTGTGGTTGTAGTAGTCGCCCCAAGTATAAAAAAGTCTCTGGAAAGAAAGGCCGACCTTCCAGCTTTAGCTGTGACTGTGCTGCACGTTGCGCGCAGGCCGGGCGGTTTTTTAAGGCGACACCATTAAAGAGCTCGTTTCGCAGAAATTCCGGCGTCGGCGTCAGCGTCCGCGTCGTTGGTTGTGAGCGAAAAATCATCATCTTGTCCGTGACCGAAAAATCGAGAAAGATGCAAATAAAATAAGTAATAAAAATTTTCGGGTCCGAGTGACGATCGAACGCGGGTTGTCTGCGTGGCAAGCAGGTGTTCTACCACACAGCCATGCCTCTGCTTGGAAATACTGTGAAAATAACTTCCATGCTTCGCAAACGCAAGCGTCCTTTATATAGGCGTCGCAATATAACATGTAATATCCCAGGAATATTGCGTGGTACAAGCGTATATTGCCATCGGACGTCAGAATATGTGACTATCATAACGATTCCATAGTTCAAAGCCAGCCACCCATTACAAACGGCACACACCTTACTGCGCGTATTCCCTTAACACCACGTAGTGCGTCCACAGCAAGTTCGAAAACATTTCCCACATTTGCCGGGCATAATTGCTCCTGGTATAAAGCATACTACCCATTACATAGTATGCACCAGGTGATTTAAGTACGCACTAGGGACGGGATATCGCTATCGCGTTCAACTCTTAAAGGCGAAGCTTAAGGGTCCCCCCAATTTTTTACCAGAGGGATCAACCACATTTTTTTTTATTTCGCCGTGAGGTTCTATATAAAAAATCTACCCCATCTCCCGCTAAAGGGAACCATGTGTGGATGCGAAGCAGCGGGGAGATGGATATCTTGGGCGGGAGGAACGTCGCCGCTCCCGTTTCGCGGCAGCGGCCCGGTCACTCATCGCGACGCTGCACAGGAGAGACAATGAGGCGTGCTCCGTCATTTTTATACCGCGGAACTACCGTGGTGCCCCCCAGCGGAGTATGCAGCTGTCGCATCACCTGTCGCGCGCCGCTTCGTACAGGATTCCTAAAGGAGAGAATGGGGTCAACCGTAGGAGACGAGAGAGAGAGGGGCGCGCATGCACTGTATGGGTGATGGGCGCGGGAGCCGCTCCGTAGAGTAGAGGATTCCTAGAGTAGAGAAAGGGGCTGAGCGTAGGAGAGAGGGGGGGAGAGGACGCGCATGCGCTATGGGACGCCGGCGCCGCTCAGTGGAGTAGACGATTCCTACAGTACAGAAAGGGGGGTGAGCGTAGGAGAAGAAAGATAGGGGGAGGGGACGCGCATCCACTGTCGGGGTGTGGGACGCGGGGGGCCGCTCCGTAGAGTAGAAGATTCCTAGAGGATAGAAAGGGGGGTGAGCTTAGGAGAGGAGAGAGAGGGGGGAGGGGACGCGCATGCGCTGTGGTGGCGCAGGACGCGGGCGCCGCTCCGTAGAGTAGAGTATTCCTAGAGGAGACAAAGGGGGTGAGCGTAGGAGAGGAGAGAGAGGGGGAGGAGACACGCATGCGCTGTGGTGGTGCGGGACGCGGGAAAGAGGGACGGGGATCTTCAGTCTAATGAGCGGCTCAATCGAGGAGGAGGAGGGGGGGGGGGGCGTCAACGGCTGCTTCGAGGCCGGCAGGAACTGATTAGTTAGAGTGGCCGGGCGTGGTTGCGGGCGCGCTATCTTGCGAGGGATCAGTGTACGGCTCGTATGGGATATTGTCTTACCGCAGCAATACCTGCGCGACGGTCGCTTTCCTCGCTGGAGCGGTGAAGTTTGCTTACATCGGTATATATGTACGAAGGGCTCCAGCTGTTGGTTATATTGTTACGTGGACATACCAGCAATGAGTCAGTAGTAAACCACGGCACAGCTCACACAACAATGGAACTTCACTTCGGTCCCAGACGCATTTCAGGGTATATCTCACTATGACCTCTCATCGCCAGTAAAAACCACATAACACAACCTCCGGTGGCAAAAGCGCCGACCCGGCGCGTCTATGGGGTCACAGCAGGAGGAGGGTGGTAGTGCTTGAGCCTTGATACATGGAAGACGTCAAGGGATAACAGAGCAGAGGATGTTGAGGGATCATCGGGAACACTATCGTACGTAATGGCGGTCACTTGTCGAAGCACACGGTATGGGCCCGTGAAACGAGAAAGGAGCTTCTCAGAAAGCCCTGCATGTCGCGTAGGGGACCAAAGAAGAACGAGGGAACCCGTCGGAAATTGTTGGTCGCGATGCCACTCGTTGTAACGATGCTTCTGTGTTTCTTGGGACGCCGTTAATCTGTTGCGGGCAAGCTTACGGGTGTGGTCAGCGCAAGCAATGGCATCGCGTGCGTGTTCTGTAGTAGACTGTGCAGCAACTGCAGGAAAGTATTCAACGGCAATGTTGGTTCGCGTCCAAAAAAAGGGTAAAATGGCCAGTATCCAGCAGTGTCGTGCCGGGAGGAGTTGTACGCGAACGTCACGTAGGGCAGTGCGAGGTCCCAGTCATGATGGTCAGCCGAGACGTATTTCGATAGCATGTCTGTCAGGGTCCGGCTTAAGCGCTCTGTAAGCCCGTTTGTCTGGGGGGTGGTACAAGGTCGTGAGCTTATGCTGGGTGGAGCAGGAGCGCAGGATATTGTCAACCACTTTAGAAAGAAATGTACAGCCTCTGTCTGTCAGCAGTTGACGCGGGACACCATGCACTAAAATAATAATGTGTAGTAGAAAATTGGCGACGTCGGTAGCGCAGCTTGTTGGCAGGGCTCGTGTAGTTGCATAGCGGGTTGCGTAATCGGTAGCAACCGTGAGCCACTTGTTTCCGGAGGGAGATGTTGGAAAGGGACCGGGAAGGTCCAAACCGACACCGAAGAAGGGCTCCGATGGGATGTCGATGGGCTGAAGATACCCGACAGGACGTGCGGACGGCTTCTTGCGAAGCTGGAAAACTTCGCAGGCGTTGACATAACAATGTACAGATCGCGCAAGGCCAGGCCAGTAGAAGCGGCGGCGCACACGGTCATATGTGCGAGAGACGCCAAGGTGACCCGTGGTTGGTGTATCATGGAGCTCGCGGAGGACTGTGGAGCGCAGATGCTTTGAAGAGCGGACTGTTGGGCGAGTTTCCTCGTAAAGCAGATGCTTTGGTATGACCCGAAGTAGGTCGGGAACAGCGGGTGACAAATTACGCCGATATAGGGTGTGGTCCTTCAAGGTAACCATGCGTAAAGAAGTGCCGTACGATAAAGATTCTAGCCATTGTATTAGGCGACTGATATGCGCATTCCGACGCTGCTCGTCACCTAGATCAGGCAGCTGGGAGAAGGAAAGGATGCAGTCAACGGAGTCAGTGCTCGTGGAGTCCCCGTTGGCCACAGGGTAGCGCGACAGGCAATCCACATCTTTGTGCAGTCTTCCAGACTTATACACTACGGCGTAGGCGGACTGCCTAGCGAGCGAGACGACCTGTGGGATATTTCAGGGAGGCGAGCCAGGAAAGGGCGTGGTGGTCGGTGAGAACAATGAATATCCAGCCGTATAGGTAAGGGCAAAATTTCGCAACTGCCCACACCAGAGCGAAGCATTCGCGCTCCGTGATTGAATAATTCCGCTCCGAGGTGGACAGCAGCCTGCTTGCATAAGCTCCGTGATTGAATAATTCCGCTCCGAGGTGGATAGCAGCCTGCTTGCATAAGTTATCACTCCATTATGTCCGCGTTGTCGCTGAGCCAACACGGCGCCTATTGCGTAACCGCTCGCAGCGGTGTGGACTTCGGTTGGTGCTGAAGGATCGATGTGGGCTAGAACAGGAGAAGACGTTAAAGTGGCGAGCTTGGAGAAAGCTGCTGCTTGCGAGGAACCCCAGAAACGGTGGCGTCTTGTTTTAGTAAATCAGTTAGGGGCCTAGCAATTTCCGCAAAGTTCTTGATGAACCGCCCAAAGTAGGAGCAGAGCCCCACAAAGCTGCGGACATCTTTGGCGGTTTTCGGCATAGGAAAGTCCTTCACAGTTCGAATTTTCCGGGATCAGGCTGTACGACGGAAGCGTCAACGATATGTCCAAGTACTGTAATGCGGCGGCGGCCGAACCGGCACTTGGATGAGTTCAGTTGAAGTCCGCCGAGACGGAATACTTCAAGAATTGTTGACAGTCGCTCAAGGTGCGTTTCGAAAGTGGGAGAAAACACAATTACGTCATCCAAATAACAGATACACGTAGACCACTTGAATCCCTGAAGTAGGGAATCCATCATTCGTTGGAATGTGGCGGGGGCGTTACATAAGTCGAAGGGCATCACCTTGAATTGGTAAAGGCCATCAGGTGTTACAAAGGCCGTTTTGTCTCGGTCCATGGGGTCCACGGCAATCTGCCAATAACCAGAACGAAGGTCGATGGAAGAGAAGTATGCGGCACGATGTAGACAGTCAAGGGTGTCATCAATTCGCGCAGAGGGTAGGCGTCTTTCTTCGTGATTTTGTTGAGGTGGGGATAATCCACACAAAAGCGCCACGATCCGTCCTTCTTTTTAAATAAAACTACCGGGGACGCCCAAGGACTAGAGGATGGCTCAAGGATGTCCCTCGCTAGCATCTTGTTCACCTCCTGGATGATGCTGCACTCAGAAGCAGACACTCTGCAGGGATGCCACTGAACAGGGTTGGCATCACCTGTGTGAATGCGATGCTGGACAACGGACGTCTGCCCTAACGGTCGGTCACCGAAATCGAAAATATCCTGGTAGGCCCCGAGAATGCGCCTGAGGGTTCCAACTTGCTCAGGCGGAAGATGAGCTGCGATCATATCTACAATTCGATGGCTGCCCGAATTTGTTGTCGGTGGCGTGCGCTGCGTAGGAAGAAGGGTATCTAAGGCGAGAGCTGCGATTTGTAAATCGAGCGACGGACAAAGGTGAGCTGCAGAAATGCCTTGTGGAAGCACTTGATCCGTGAAGCCGAAATTTACAAGTGGTAGGCAAGTTCTGTTAGCGGTGATGCTGGAAACCGTGTAGAGAACCGGAACATTATGCACAAGGAGTGCGTCAGTTAGAGGCGTAGCATAATAGTCACCGTCTGGCACAGCTTGTGAGCATAAGAAACTGACGTAGGTCACAGTTTTGGAGGGCAGGTGAAGAAAGTCGCTGCATTGTAATCGGCACGGAGGTTGGTGCGGGGAATCACTGAGTTGTCGCAGTTCAAGGCGGAGCACACCGGCGTAGCAATCAATAAGAGCAGAATTGGCGCCAAGAAAATCCAGGCCAAGTATGAGGTCGTGGGGACATGTTGCAAGGACCGTAAAAAGGACGACCACCTGATAGCCGGCTACGGTAAGTTGAGCTGTACACATACCTACGATGGGACTGTTCCGCCATCCGCGACTTGCTGAACACTGGTCCAGGGCGGCGTGAGGATCTTCTTCATGCGACGACAAAAATCCGCACGCATAACAGAGACTAGAGCGCCCGTATCGATCAGAGCATGAACAGAGGTGCCATCAACATGTACTTCAAGTGTGCTCCGGTTTAGACGTAAGGGCAACAGATGATTTTTGGGTAAGGTCGACAGTGGAGCTTCACCTCCACAAGCTGCGCAGCCTACCTTTTCGGTGAAACGCGGTGACTAAATGATCAGTGATGTTCCGTACTACGCCGAAGAATTCCCATTACGAGACGTGAAAATTCCCTATTTCGGGCATTTTCCCCTGCTTACGTTGACGAAATTCGCAGCATATTTCCCTGCACTATAGTAGTAATATGTGCTTGTCCCCCCCCCCCCCCCCCCCCGCACACACACACACTCTAAATGGACTTGTGTAACGTGTTTGCGACAATTGAAATCATGGCTATCACCCGTGCTCCTGCGCAACAAAAGCGTGACTTCCTTAATTCATGCGCTATAAGTACATTTCACATCGTGGGCTTCGATTGTAACACGTACCAAGAGTGAACAATAAATAATAATAAGTTCCACGATATTATTATAAGGGAAACCGATAGTGGAGTGCACCGGAAATTTCGACCACCTCTTTAACGTGCACCTAAATCAATGTACACGGTCATCAAGCATTTCGCCTGCATCGAAAATGCGACCGGTATTCGATTCCGCTACCTTCGGGTCAGCAGTCGAGCACCACATATTATAACCACTATACCCACCGAGGCGGGTGTGAACTACAAATCGTTCCACATAATCAGAAACGAATCTCAAGGGCTATGCTTGCGTGCTGCATGCGGCTGAACCGATTACAGAAACCGAATTAAGGCACACTGTGACCGCCATGTATCGGTCCTCATAGGTGAATTTAACCAATCCTGAAATTCCCTGCAAAAAGCTCAGATTCCCTTTTTCCTTTTCGTCCGGAATGATGGCTGAAAATTCCCCGAAAAAGGGAAAATTCCCTGCACGGAACATCACTGTAAATGATGGCGAGGGAGAGCGGGGACGCATGGGTGAACGAGAAGGACGGCCTTGGGGCAGCGTTGATGGGAAAGTGCGGCCGTAGTCCTGAGGGGCGGTGAATGCTGAAGACTCAGTGCGGGTCGGATAACGGCGGTTAATTGTGCGGTGTGGGCTACTGTAAGTGGGGTACAGGCTAGAACGCGTAGATGGCCACTGGCTGTGATAGTAACGAGCGACGTGTCCCGCACGACCGCAGTGAAAGCAGATTGGCTTATCATCAGCTGTTCGCCATTCGGACGGGTTCCTGGTCCGGAAAGATAACGGACGACAGCGTGTCGTGTCTACAGAAGCTATTGAGGCATCAATATTGTTCATCCCGCGTATAGTACACAAGAGACCGAGGTTAGCGAATTCCTGGCGGACAACAGCCTGGATCAAGGAGACAGCTGGCGCCGGGGAACGCACAACATCGGTTTGTTGGCAGTCGGGTACGCGGCCTCGAGTTTACGTCGGACCATGTGCGTCACGTCTTCAGTTGTGGACGGCTGACAACGGGTGCCTTCGAGATCACGGGGTTGCGTTAAGGTGACGTACTGGGTTGCTATCGTTGCAGTCGCCGACGTATCTGTCGAAGGCGCGTCTTCATCCGGAGTCATGGTGGCAGGCTTCACCCGGAGTCATGGGTGAAGTCGTCCACTGCGGAGGCGTCCACTGCGGAGCTCCGTCGTCAAAAAAAAAAATTAGCCCGCAGCTCCACCAAAAATGTTACGTGGAAATACGAGCAATGAGTCAGTTGTAAACAACAGCACAGCTCACACAAGAATGCAGCTTCTTCACTTCTGTCCCAGACGCATTTCAGGGTATATGCCACTATGACCCGTCACCATCAGTCAAAACCACATAACAATGAGAAGACTTTCGCGCTTGTCGAGCTAACTTCCTTGGACTTCTAATGCTCTTCTTCCGGAAGAAGTTGATTCACTAGTTAACCACAGCACGATGACGTATGCCTCTATGGGCACTGTCATAGTTGTTCCGGCCGTGATTATCACGTTGTTGTTCCTTGCATTTTGTTGTAGCGCTTCTTGCTTCGGGTGAATCATTGCAGCCGGAGGCTAGCTTTGTGATCCGCACCGAGCTTGACGCTGTCAGCTGCAGCTTGCCATGAGTGTCGGGCAGTGCACTTAGAGGTGACAGCACCTCATATATTGTGCTTGTGATGCTCATGAATGCAGCATTCAAAACACTTGTTTATCTTTTTATTCGGCCAATTCGTGCGAAGAAATGCAGAGCGACGAAACTGCTATTATAGCGGCGAGCAAGGTCGTCAAAAATCTAGCCTTTGGTGAAGCAGCTCGGATTCTATAGAAGCGTCATCCCCTAATCAGGTCCAATAGCTTGTACTCGTACTAAACCGTTCGTTTCCCGCAAGCTGCTGTTTAGTCCAATTGAAAATACCACGCGGCACTTGACAATTGTGCATTTATTTTGGAGGACGGCACAACACCTATGCTCATCACTCCTATAAAAATGCGGTGGGTGAGAAATGATGTATTGCACAGCATCTCTCTCTTCTTGTAGAGCATGGATAATATGTCTGGAGTAAGGTAAGACGAGCAGGAATTGCCGAATCTACCTCAAAAATGGCACAGCAAATTTAAGAATCATTCCTTTTTTAACGCGACAGCGTTGAAGAGCTCGTTTCGCGAAATTTCGGCGTTGGTGTCGGCGTGGTTGGTTGTGAGTGAAAAATCAACCTCTTGTCGGTGGCCGAAAAATCGAGAAAGATGCCTATCAAATAAATAATAAAGATTTCCAGGTCCGAGTGAGGAACGTACTTAGGCTGTCCGCGTGGCAAGCACGTGTTCTACCACACGGTCACGCGTACACTTGGAAATACGTTGAACGTAACTCCCTCTGCTTGGAAATGCAGTGATGATTACTCATGCTTCGCAAACACGCGTTCTGTATACATTCGTCACAACACAACATGTAATTTAGAAGAGCGGACTGTTGGGCGAGTTGGTGATACATTACGAGGAAACTGCGCGAAAAAAACGTGGACAAAGGAAGGAACAACAGCACAGGCGCATAACTAACAACGGAATCTTTATTCGGAAAAACACAAAAAAAAACACAAAAATATAAGGAGCACTAAAACCACGTGTGCAGGTTGGAACAACGATAAAGAACTACACACGCGCATCTAGATACGCAATATCTGTACTATGTAACGCCACAGAGGGCTTAGAAACACAGCTATCACCGGTCTTTGAAATAAAATAAGATTCTACAATCTCACGTGTAGTGCGGTCCTTGTGCCGAGCCAGAACATTCGTTCCTCTGAAACCTGGGCTGCATTTGCAATCACGGCAGTGTAATGACAAGTTCGTGGACGCTTGTCCTTTCATTGACAACCTGTGGTCATTCAATCTCTGATTAATACAACGCCCAGTCTGTCCGATATAACAGCTTCCAGAGGAAAGAGGAACAGAGTACACCACTCCCTTTCCACATTCAGACAGGCCGTCTCTATGCTTCACCCCACACTCATACCACTTAGGGGATACGCCTTCCACCTTTCTTTCGACAGCCCCGCAAATTCTTCACAGCTTATTCCGCGCAGAAAACAGCACATGCACTCCGTACCTCGCGCCAACTTTCTTGAGGTGGTGCGATACACCATGCAGGTAAGGAATGCTGACAAAAGCCTTCCCATCAACATCACCCCGTGCAACAGCCGAACCATTCCGCTCAGATTTTAGGTTCCGCATTATCCTCTCACAGAGGAGAGCCAAAACTGCCGCAGGAAAGCGTGCCGCCCGAAGCCGTACCACCTGTTTAGTGAAGCTTTCAGCGAGCAGGTGAAGGCAAGTTTTCTTTAGGGCTGCGGTCAAACAAGAAACAGCCACCCCGTTTTTCACTAGCTTTGAGTGGCTGGAACTGAAATCCAAAATTCGTTTTTTCCAGAATGTGGTGAGTACATCCAGCAAATATGCGCTCCACCAAACCGAATAACCAAGTCAAGGAACTGCATAGCACCTTCCTTTGGAACCTCGGAGGTGAAATTTAGCCCCGACCCTTTCTCTTTGAAAAGCTTTAGAATGTCCACTCTGGCCCCAACACATCGGCACCAATCAACAAGGACAAGATAATCGTCCACATACCTATATGTTCTCACAGCGATGTCCGTTAGGTCAGGTTCTATTTCCCTGTCTACCCTTCTGAAATAAATTTCGCTTAGGACCGGGGCAACGCTGGAGCCAATACATACACCAGACTTCTGCGTATAGACATCATCACCCCAACCAATCACAGTAGACTTTAAGTACATGCCCAACAACTCCAGAAACGCCCCAACAGATATACGACATTTGTCCTGGAAGATCTGCTCGTCATTGTCCTTTACAATACAATCCTGAACGTAGGAAAGAAGTTTATCGTGCGGCAAGGAATAAAAAAAATCTTCAACATCGATGCTAAAACCAGAAAGGCAAGCGCTGGCATGTGTTTTTCCGAATAAAGATTCAGTTGTTAGTTATGCGCCTGTGCTGTTGTTCCTTCCTTTGTCCACGTTTTTTTCGCGCAGTTTCCTCGTAACAACATGTAATATCGCAGAAAAGTGCGTGGTAAGCGTAAATTGCCATCGAGCGTCACAACACGTGAATACCATAATGAATTCGTAGATTAAAGCCGGCCAGCCATTACAAAAGGCACGTATGTTAGTACTCGTATTTCTTTAACACCACTTAGCGGGTGCACAGCAAGTATGCACTAAGTGGTTGGAATAGGCATTAGGGACAGGACATCGCTATCACGTTCAAATCTTAAAGCCGAAGCTTAAGGGTCCCCCAGTGTTTTTGAGACTCTCTGGGTCCAGACAGGCCGCCATTGGAATCTAAACTTGGCTACGTTTAACGCTACAACCTTATCTAGTGAGCTGAGTATCGCTGTGCTATTCGAGAAATTAGAGGATGTTAAATGGTATATAATAGGTTTCAGTGAGGTTAGGAGTACACATGAGGCTTAAACAGTGCTGAAGAACGGACACATCCTGTGCTATCGCGGCTTAGCTGACAGAAGAGAAATGGGGGGTGGGGTTCCTGATTCATAAAGATATGGCTGGCAATATAGCGGAATACTATAGCATTAGTGAGAGGGTGGCAAGTATCGTAATCAGGTTAATCAGAAGTACAAGATGAAGGTGGTACAGGCCTACGCGTCTACATCCGGATATGATGATCAATTGGTTGAACGCTTCTACGAAGCCGTAGAATGAGCAATGAGTAAGGTAAAGTCGCAGTAGACTGTACTGATGGGCGACTTTAATGCCAAGGTAGGCAAGAAGCCGGCTGGAGACCATGCAGTGGGGGGAATATGGCATCGGCTCTAAAGACGCCAGAGGTGAATTAGTAGTAGGGTTCGCAGAGTGCAATAATTTATGTATCTTGAATACCTTCTACAGAAATGAGCTAACCGTAAGTGGACGTTGAGGAATCCTAATGGCGAAACTAAAAATGAAATAGACTTCATAATGTGTGCCCACCCGGGCATTGTACAGGATGTGGAAGTAGTTAACAAGATCCGATGCAGTGACCACAGAATGGTAAGATCTCCAATTCGCCTAGACTTGGGTAAGGAACGGCAAATACTTATACGCAAGAAGCCAATTAAATAACTAGCCCTGAGAGGGAAAGTACAGGAATTCCGACTTTCACTTCAGAATAGATACGCGGCTTTAACCGTGGAAACCGACCTCAGCGTTGACGCAATGAATGATAATCTGACTAGTATCATTAAGGAGTGTGCAATGGAAGTCGGCGGTACAGGCTTTACACAAGACACTCGCAAGCTATCCCAGGAGATGAAAAACCTCATTAAGAAACGTCAAACCACGAAAGCCGCAAATGCAACAGACAAAATGGAGCTGGCGGACCTTTCGAAGTTAATCAATAGACGTAAGGCAGCCGACATAAGAAAGTGCAATATGGTGAGAATTGTGCATTCTCTAAACAACGGAAGAAGCCTCAAAGCTGTGAAGACAAAACTGTGCATAGGCAAAAATCATATGTATGCATTAAGGGACAAGGATGGCAAAGTCACTACCAGTATGGATAGAATAGATGAGGTAGCGGGGGAGTTCTACAGAGATCTGTACAGAAGCCGACATAATCAGGATGATAACGTACAAAGCAGTAATAGCCCAGAGGAAGGTGACATACCACCAGTGATGATAGAAGTAAAGAAAGCCCTAGATGGAATGCAAAGAGGCAAAAACGCTGCTGAGGATCAGGTGACACCAGACCTTTTGAAAGAAGGGGGGAGATTATGTTAGATTATGTTATTATGACCACCCTGTATACGAAGTGTCTCTTGACGGCGAGCATACCAGAATCTTAGAATGCCAACATCATCTTAATCCAGAAGAAAGGGCACGTCAAGGACTTCAAAAATTACAGGCCGATCAGCTTACTGTCCGTTGTTACAAGCTATTTACAAAAAAAATGCTACTACAATTAATACTACATTAGAGTTCAATCAACCAAATCACCAAGCAGGATTTCGTACAGGCTACTCAACAAGACACCATATTCATACTATCAGTCAGGTGATAGAGAAATGTGCGGAATACAACCAACCCATATACACAGCCTTCATAGATTACGAGAAGGCATTTGATTCGGTGGATACATCAGCAGTCATGCAGACACTGCGGAATCAGGGCATCGACTAAGCCTATATAAACATACTTGCAGAAATCTACAGCCGATCCACAGCCACCATAGTCCGATCTCTCCAATGCTATTCACCGCGTGTTTACAGGATGTTTTCAGGGTCCTAGATTGGGAAGAGTTAGGGATAAAAGTTAATGCAGAGTATCTCAGTAACCTGCGATTCGCTGATGACATTGTACTGATAAGTAAGGCAGGGGACGAATTACAGCTCATGATTACTAAACTGGGTACAGAAAGCAGAAGAGTAGGTCTGAAAATAATATGCATAAAACTAAAGTAATGTGGAAAAACCTAGGTAGAGAACAGATCTTTCCGATAGGTAGCGAGACACTGGAAGTTGTAAAGGAATACGTTTACTTAGGGCATGTAGTAACCGCGAAGCCGAACCATGAGAGTGAGATAACTAGATTTTGGCATGGAGCACATTCGACGAGCATTCTCAAATCATGATTGGTAGTCTACCGCTATCCCTCAAGAGAAAGGTATATAACAGCTGCATCTTACCGGTAGTTACCTGCAGAGCAGAAACCTGGAGACTTAAAAAAGAGGGTTAAAATTAAATTGAGGACGACGCAGCGATTGATGGAAATGAAAATGATGGGTGTAACCTTAAGAGACAGGAAGAGAGCAGAGTTGGTCAGGGTACAAGGGGGGATTAAAGATATCATAGTTGAAATCAAGGAGAAGACATGGACATGGGCCGGGCACATAGCACGTCAGCAGGATAACCGCTGGTCGTTAAGGGTAACCGACTGTATTCCAAGAGAAGGCAAACGAGTAAGAGGGAGACAAAAAATTACATGGGCAGATGAGATTAAGAAGTTTGCAGGTATAACGTGGCAGCAGAAAGCAGAGGACAGGGTTGATTAGTGGAAGGTGGGAGATGCCTTTAACTTGCAGTGGGCATAGACAGGCTGATGATGATGATGATTATAATGATGATGAGTGTTTTATTGAATTGGTGGCTGATACTAGATTGTTACACCGGCAGCTGCCGTAGTCAATCATGACAAAGAATTAGCCCTCACTCTCCTCAAAACTCTCTTAAACATTACAGTATGGGCAAAATAACCATGCTGGATCCTAGTGCGCAGGATAAGATGTCAGTTATTTAACATATACTAAGGATCTCGCCTGAAGGTTGGTTTGAGTCGTGTATTTTTATTACTAGCAAGAAAGCTCTGTGTTGTTTTGTGCGTGGCATTATCGCGTCGCAGTATAATTTACGAACACAGTTATGTTTCAATCACAGCTTTTTCTGGTCGATTTATGAAGTCCAGAGCTAGAAAGCTGGGAAAGCCTCAGGCAGTTAAACACGGCCTATTGGCTTTCGTATCACACAGCCGCAGAGATACGATTGCACATTCCACCGATGAATAAGGCGGGAAGCGTCACCGATTCAAACCGTCCACCAAAGCAGTGGTACACAAGCACACAAGACTGTATTTGCATCGTTGTGGAGGCTGCTAAACTATGGTCCCAAGAAAAATACGATTTTAAGTAGGTTAGAGCATTAGTTCACGCCGCGAATGTTCGTTACATTGGTAGATATTGCAATTCGAAACCAATGACAGAAATAGCAGTAAGCCGCAATAAAATATTGTAAAGAAGGTAAATGTAGGATACGTTAATAGTTTACCGTCGGTTATCTTATTCTCCGGATACGTTATTTCGTACACGTTGCACTTCTGGTTATCAGGATCCATGTAAAGTAGATTCCAAGTTTCATCTGGATTTTGTCCTGCAAAAATTTGGAAAAGTATACAAAAACCACTTCTTCACAGCCACAAAACCTGTTCCAAAATAAGCGATAGCCCACGATCGTAAGTTTAGTGGGGTTTTTCATAAATCATCATCATCATCATCAGCCTGTCTACGCCCACTGCAGGGCAAAGGCCTCTCCCATGTTTCGCCAATCAACCCGGTCCTGTGCTTTCTGCTGCCACGTTATACCTGCAAACTTCTTAATCTCATCTACCCAAATAATTTTCTGTCTCCCCCTCACACGTTTGCCATCTCTTGGAATCCAGTCAGTTACCCTTAATGACCATCGGTTATCCTGCCGACGTGCTACGTGCCCGGCCCATATCGATTTCTTCTTCTTGATTTCAACTATGATATCCTTAACCCCCGTTTGTTCCCTGACCCACTCTGCTCTCTTCCTGTCTCTTAAGGTTACACCTATCATTTTCCTTTCCATCGCTCGCTGCGTCGTCCTCAGTTTAAGTTGAACCCTCTTTGTAAGTCTCCAGGTTTCTGCTCCGTAGGTAAGTACCGGTAAGATGCAGCTGTTATATACCTTCCTCTTGAGGGATAGTGGTAGACTACCATTCATGATTTGATAATGCGTGCCGAATGAGCCCCATCCCATCCTTATTCTTCTAGTTATTTCACTCTCATTGTTCGGCTCCGCGGTTACTACCTGTCCTAAGTAGACGTACTCCTTTACAACTTCCAGTGTCTCACCACCTATCGCAAAGCGCTGTTCTCTGCCAAGATTGTTCCACATTACTTTAGTTTTATGCATATTAATTTTCAGACCTACTTTTCTACTTTCTGTATCCAGTTCAGTAATCATAAGCTGTAATTCGTCTCCCGCGTTACTCATCAATGCAATGTCATCAGCGAATCGCAGGTTATTGAGATACTCTCCATTAACTCTTATCCCTAACTCTTTCCAATCTAGGGCCCTGAAAACCTCCTGTAGACACGCGGTGAATAGCATTGGAGAGATCGTGTCTCCCTGCCGTACGCCCTTCTTTATTGGGATTCTGTCGCTATTTTATGGAGGACTATAGTGGCTGTGGATCCGCTGTAGATTTCTTCCATTATGTTTATAAAGGCTTCATCGATGCCCTGATTCCGCAGTGCCTGCGTGACTGCTGATGTCTCCACCGAATCAAATGCCTTCTCGTAATCTATGAAGGCTATGTATAGGGGTTGGTTGTATTCCATAAAACCTTTCTTTTATTAATGTTGTCGCCGCTGAGAAAGGAACCGCTACGCTACAAATGTGTTTCAGATAAGCATGTTGTTTCGAGAACTGAGTCCTCAATCCTCAAAAAAAAAGGAACATGGGACATTTTTTTTATCGCGGCCTTCATATTTACTCTTTCTGTATAGAAGGACATGTTACGTTCACTATAGACATCAGTTATGGCAGTTATAAAGAATTAAGATTAATTATCTGTCTGAACCCTCTTCTGCGTAATACCCCCCATTCGGGCCTTCACACGTGTTTCTGCAATATTACAAATAAATAATTAGCGGAGCCAGACGGCTGGGTCAAATAGGAGGATTAAAGCAATTGTTGAAGAAATCTCATTACCGCTTTGAAACTTACAAAAACACATGCTGGTAATTTTTACAGAGTGATTAAATCCACCAAATTCGGTGGTAAATACGAAACCGGCACGCAGAGGACTGCACTAGCCACACTCTTCAAAGGCATCCGGAATGAGCGAGCGTCCTCATATCATCCACTCATTTACTTCGCTTCTTGCGTGCAGCTGCGGCGCTTGTTGTTATCGCGTGCATAGCGCACGTAGGTTAAAGGATTCATAACCAGCACTACCATAATCGTTTTAGAACAGAGCGACGTCATTTAAGTCGTCTGCTACTTGCGCTCATCGGCGCTACAGTTTCAGTTTCGTTGGTGAATTGGCTGGAATTTTAGCATTCCGCATTAATTATAGGAAATATCTTGTTGGAAACCTCAAAGTGGCAATGGGACCTTTCATTTTACCCTCGACCTCAGAAAGCTTTAGAGAAGGGATCTGGTCCAAAAACATAACACAAAGACGGACAAAAGCATCAGATTAATGACAACTACAGTACATATGAAGGAAAGAAGTGGCAATTTATGGGCCCGTTTTCTTTTTGAGACAATATTAACCATAAGTAAGATATATCTTAGCTAAATAACATATTTTTCTTAGTTATAATGTTTGTTCACATTAGTACAAATGTTTTACGCACAGACATATGTTGCGCAGTCCCATATCTTTTCTATTACCAGTTGTTTACAGTTACGTAACGATCGCAAGACCACGATGGATATTACCAACACCAGAAGCGGTAAGCTGAAATGTTGCGTTTGTGCTTGCGACGATGGTAGCCCTGGATAGTGCTACGCGGACAAACTTCAGTGGATGGCGCTTAACTACAATTGACGCTAACCCGACGTGACCCCTGTCACATGGAGCACATATGTAAGGTTTATGAAATTTGATCGGCAGCACTGCAACCACAGTTGACGTTTCAATAACAATACGCCTGCATATGGTCTTTTTCCGTAGTAGTTCCGAGTCTCTGGCGTGGCTCTGTGGTTGAATACTTGATTGCCACGCATCATTCTTGGGTTCGATTCCAACTAGGACCATAAAATAAATTCTTTGAAATCGTCGGGTTAACGCTGCCGGTGTCGGTTCTCCTTAACGCTCTCGTATTTAAATTACCAAACTAGATATAATCCGTTAAACACCTGTGGTCCATACCCGCATACCGCGGCCCGCGGTATACGAGTATGTGCCACACGTATCTGGAGGAAAGGGTTTGACCTCGTACGTGACGGGAGTTTCACATTATTCATGCCATGACCAGGGAGTTTAACCCTTTCAGCCCTGGATTTTTTATTTCTGTCGGAGACATTTTTAGTACATATTTGTCTAATAGTTAGGACCTCAGAAGGCCACAAACAAAAAATTGAGCCAGTGGTGCAAGTATTTATGGATTTACAGACATGACATCAAATGAGGTCATCCTGGCCCTAGGGTGAAGAAATTCCAAAAATGGCTAATTTATTCCTCCTGCTCACTAGAGTAAACAAAATCTGAATCAACGTAGTATTTGGCATTGTGGAAGCTCTTAAAACAACTTCAGGACTTCATCTCCAAAACGCCGCCTTCCCGCCTCAGCTTGCCAGCCTCGGCGTCACCCATGACTTCGGTCAAGTTTATTGTTCTTCACGGCTCCAAACTTCGCAAAAATTCCACAACGTTGGTGTCCATCGCAGTGGGGATCGTTGAAGAAATACTTCCCCAAGAATTAGCAGACTTGGTTTCGTTTTCGAGGTGCTAGGAGAAATTTTGTGTAGCGTCGTCAATTGACGACACCAGGGCCGAAAGGGTTAATCGTAATAGGATGTTACCCTCCCATACTAACTTTGGTCTACCCCAAGTTAAGGAGGTTATCGCAAGAGCACCCAGACGTAGGCGATTATATATATATATATATATATATATATATATATATATATATATATATATATATATATATATATATATATATATATATATAGATACGTAGATAGAAACGTTAAAAGTGTCTGCTGTACACAAAGAAATGCTTCGCATTTAAACAAGTGTATAAGATGGAACAAACTAAATCACAATCTAGTAGGGAAACGCTGTCGGAGAGAAGGTAGTTGCAGTCTTTGTACGTGCGTGGGACAAAGGAAAACTTTAAAAAAAATTAGTGGGGAAACAAATGACCTGTGCCTTGTGCTGATTGCCCCAACGATCTTAGCGACAAGATAGGTCGTGAGTTACTCAGCGTTCAAAACTGGATGATTCAATAAGTTATCAAAACGCATGAGACGAGATGCTTTGCAACGGGATTCCTGCGACTGCATGTGTTAGACGCAAAACGATGATGATGATGATGAGACGGGAGGGAAAAACTGGCAAACAAAACAACGGTTACATTAACAACAGAACAACGTTTATTTAGGTAAAGTAAAGAAAACTGCTGGAGAGACAAGAATACGGCGTCTCTCCAGTTGCACAGCCGTCCCTCTTCTGATTCTCCCGGGACCCGCGCACAGTCGCGTACCCGCGCTCACCACGGGGGGGTCCACTCCGGTGTCAAGTTACAGCTCCGGCCTTTGGCCGGCTTGGCTCGCTCAGTGGTGAAAGATGCCTGGCGCCATCTTTCGAGTTCCTTCTCGAACCGCAACGGCGCGCACACAAGGAAAAAGTACTTTTGATTTTTAAAGTGTGCTAGCGCAATGGCAGTTAGAGAATATGAAGCCTGCTGCTGTTCACTGTACCATTTCAAGTGAGTCAGTCAAGCGCGTTAGAAAAGGGTCCCTAATGCAATATACCTATTCTATTTTAAGACACTTTAGTGTTTTGCACATTGAAAGTTTCACAGCTTGAGGTACGCCACAGAACTTGCGTCGTAGGTAGCCTCGAATACGGCTACTACTATAGTGAATAACGTAGTTCATGTGATGTTTCCAGCTCACATTCTACGTTATGCGAATGTCAAACTATTTGTTGGAAGTAACAGAATCTAGAGTAGCATCATTAGGGGCATATTTATAAGGAGGTCAACTAGTTTGTGGAAAGGGTAAGACTAATAAACGTCACAAAAGATTAGTCAGTTTGCCAAGAACTAGCATCGATGTTACTTGAAATTTCACAGTAAAAAATAGTCATACGCGTAAAGATGACTCGAGGATGCAACATCGGGCAAATCATTATTCTCAATAAGGAAACTTAAAGGGCCCAATACAGAGTCCCGGGGCACAACAGAGGTAACAGGACACGAGTTTGAGCTAGATGTAGTGGCAACAACGTACTGTGAGCTATTAGGTAAACAATTTCAATCCGAATGAGAATGCTCCCATAAATATTAAGGATCCTAAGCTTGTTGTCTAATAAGCAATGATTATTCTCGTCATAAGCCTTGAAAAAATATGGCTGATCCCTCTGTCATAGAACTCGTTATAACACAAATGTGAAACGTGTCTACACAGAAGTATGGGCTATTGCGTATGTTGTATATTTCGTTTTGGTTTCACGGTCACGGGCGCTGGTGGCACTGGTGTCGCCTATGTATATAAGCGTGCGTACGTATGAATAAAGGGATTTTAAATGCGAATGCATTTCTTAGTCGGGCTATGTCAGGCATCCGGCGTCGTGCGGCGTTGGCGTTGTCCGCGGCGAGAGTGTCCGCGCGCCGGCAGGTGTTATCTCTCCACTCTCACTCCCTCTCCCATAGCAACAGCTGCGGGCACGCGCGCTTATCCTCGCCCCTAGCAACCGGAACAGGTGGTGCGGGCGGAGTAGCGGACAGTGAGTGGAGAGGAGGAGCGCGTGAGGCCGCTCGCATCGCGGGAGCTCGGCGGAGCTATATATGAAAAAGATATAAAAAATAAAGAAAATAAAAAACAGAAAAAAAAGAAAATTAGAAACAGAAAAAAAAAGCAAAAAAAAACTGCCGCTGCGCCGTGCTCCCGACCGGACTGCAGAAATTAGGCGCCTTTTCCTTCTTCGAACCACAACCACCATATATAAATGGAGGAAGCGCGCGCGCAATGCATTCGCAATTCCTCACGATTTCCCTTCGGGGGAGGTGGGGGCATTTTTTTTGTTATTGTGTTGGTTACTAGATCACTTCTTCAGTGGCGTCACACGCCGTCACTACAGTGCAGTTATATAAAAGAGCTTGTACAATGTCTATTGATGTTCGGCAGCTATACCACCATTTGATGTCGATGCACCCAGGTTAACGCCTAGTGGCACATCTCTATCGCGACGACCAACCCCCCATTATCATGATTTTACCATTGTGATGGCTGAAGTAGTTAAAATATACCTTGGCACAGCGTAAAGTGAATTCTTCGCAAAGATAGCATCGACAAGCACATATTAAACAATGACACTCGATATGCGCTTCTTCAAAGCGTAGTCAATTAAGGAGAAAAAACGCCAGACTACGCGGAACGCGCAGCAGACTCAGAGCGAAATCTGGAAGAGCGGCCTTCGTAGAACCTTTTAGGGGCGAAGCTCCTTAAGGTCGAGGCTTGTGTGCCGTTGTGTCGTTGCGAGCCGCACGTGCAAGGTACCCACTATACGCCATGACGATGACGCTGATGACGCTGAAGAATAAGCGCGTTAGTACATGCAAGCTACCCGATGACGCTCGATGTCACCATGCTCAAGGGAGTGGTGATATCGGCGCAAGAGGCTGCCTGGTTCCACCTTAGGCTAGAAATGTCTGAAAAGAGCCGAGACGTCGTCTACATCCCCACTTGCTACCCCGAGGAACGCGTGTGAGTCCGCAAGACAAATGACAAACTGGCCAAGCTCAGCGCGTTGTCCGCGGAGTCTTGAAGCCCAACATCATCCAAAAAGTACGAGGCGAGGACGCGCGAGATGAACGATGTTCGTCTTGCGGACTTCCCCAGGAAGTACCGGCGTGGAAACGGTAGTGGCGGCACCACATCATACGTCCTTCGCGACCGCCCCGTGGTCATCCGCTACCGCCATTACTCCGACAACAGGCTGGACGACTACATGCGAGAGCAGGTCCTCCTCTACGTGCCGTTCCGAAGCGAATCCATGGACGTCCTGGACAACAACAAGTACGTGCACCTCTACGAAGACAACAGAGAACTGATTGGTGCGAAACACCGCGAATACAATCCCTGCCAACGACGACGGCATCGTACTCGTATTTCTTTAACACCACTTAGCGGGTGCACAGCAAGTATGCACTAAGTGGTTGGAATAAGCATTAGAGACAGGACATCGCTATCACGTTCAAATCTTAAAGGCGAAGCTTAAGGTTCCCCCCAGTGTTTTTAAGACTCTCTGTGTCCGGACAGGCCGCCATTGGAATCTAAACTTGGCTACGTTTAACGCTACAACCTTTTCTAGTGAGCTGAGTATCGCTGTGCTATTCGAGAAATTAGAGGATGTTCAATGGAATATAATAGGTTTCAGTGAGGTTAGGAGTACACATGAGGCTTAAACAGTGCTGAAGAGCGGACACATCCTGTGCTATCGCGGCTTAGCTGACAGAAGAGAAATGGGGGTGGGGTTCCTGATTCATAAAGATATGGCTGGCAATATAGCGGAATACTATAGCATTAGTGAGAGGGTGGCAAGTATCGTAATCAGGTTAATCAGAAGTACAAGATGAAGGTGGTACAGGCCTACGCGTCTAGATCCGGATATGATGATCAATTGGTTGAACGCTTCTACGAAGCCGTAGAATGAGCAATGAGTAAGGTAAAGTCGCAGTAGACTGTACTGATGGGCGACTTTAATGCCAAGGTAGGCAAGAAGCCGGCTGGAGAGCATGCAGTGGGGGGAATATGGCATCGGCTCTAAAGACGCCAGAGGGGAGTTAGTAGTAGGGTTCGCAGAGCGCAATAATTTATGTATCTTGAATACCTTCTACAGAAAACGAGCTAACCGTAAGTGGACGTTGAGGAATCCTAATGGCGAAACTAAAAATGAAATAGACTTCATAATGTGTGCCCACTCGGGCATTGTAGAGGATGTGGAAGTAGTTAACAAGATCCGATGCAGTGACCACAGAATGGTAAGATCTGCAATTCGCCTAGACTTGGGTAAGGAACGGCAAAAACCTCTACGCAGGAAGCCAATTAAATAACTAGCCCTGAGAGGGAAAGTACAGGAATTCCGACATTTCACTTCGGAAAAGATACGCGGCTTTAACCGTGGAAACCGACCTCAGCGTTGACGCAATGAATGATAATCTGACTAGTATCATTAAGGAGGTGTGCAATGGAAGTCGGCGGTACAGGCATTACACACGACACTCGCAAGCTATCCCAGGAGACGAAAAAACCTCATTAAGAAACGTCAAACCACGAAACCGCAAATGCAACAGACAAAATGGAGCTGGCGGACCTTTCGAAGTTAATCAATAGACGTAAGGCAGCCGACATAAGAAAGTGCAATATGGTGACAATTGTGCATTCTCTAAACAACGCGAGAATCCTCAAAGCTGTGAAGATAAAACTGTGCATATACAAAAAATCATATGTATGCATTAAGGGACAAGGGTGGCAAAGTCACTACCAGTATGGATAGAATAGATGACGTAGCGGGGGAGTTCTACAGAGATCTGTACAGAAGCCGACATAATCAGGATGATAACATACAAAGCAGTAATAGCCCAGAGGAAGGTGACATCCCACCAGTGATGACTGAAGTAAAGAAAGCCCTAGAGGGAATGCAAAGAGGCAAAACCGCTGCTGAGGATCAGGTAACACCAGACCTTTTGAAAGAAGGGGGAGATTATGTTAGAAAAATTGGCCACCCTGTATACGAAATGTCTCTTGACGTGGAGCATACCAATCAATCAATTGCGCTACGATGCCGTCGTCGTTGGCAGGATTGTATTCGCGAAACACCGCGAATGCAATCCTACCAACGACGACGGCATTGTAGCGCACTTGATTGAGCAACACCATCAAGAACGAGAAGCAGAAGCAGAAGCTGCCAGACCAGATGATGATCCTGTTTATGCAGCTGCCGTCCTACACCACCACGAAGACGCCGACCTCCTCCCGAGCGATGACCTGGTGTGCCTCGTCAAAGACACCAGTCCCTGTGCGGCTGTACGCAAGCGCCAGGACGTCATAGACAGAGACGAATATACCAATCTCATGCACATGATGAATGGCGAACAACCCGAGTTGCTCCGAGAAGTCGTCCACAGACAAACAACGGTGCTCGGTGCACCTCCATTGCGCGTCGTCTTGACGGGACCGCCTGGATGCGCTAAAACGTTTGTCATCAAGCTGGTAATAGACGTTTACAACCGCTTCAACGATGCCGGACCCTACAACGCATTCGTCATCTGCGCAAGCGCCGGAAAAGCGGCGGTGACAGTAGGAGGAAACACTGTGCGCTCGGCGTTGAAGCTCTCTCGCAGCAAGACTAAGGACGTAGGGTTAAGTGACAGCCAGCACAGCACGTTTCGCGTGGCCTTCCGTCACGTAAAATGCGTCATCGTCGACGAAGTGAGCATGCTGTCGTCGGATAACCTCAACGCAGTCGACTGTCGTCACAGACAAATCACTCAAAGGCTCGACGAACCGTTCGGAGGCCTCGACGTGATCATGTGCGGCGATTTTCTTCAATTACCGCCTGTCAGAGCCAACTAGTTCTACACGAGGTGTCGGGAAGTGAGCAGCGGGCTCTTTGGATAAACTCTAAAGTGGCACTACCTCGACTGCTTTCCGCTCGTCCAGCTGGCCAGACAAGCCGACGCGTACTTCTCTGCTCTGCTCACCAAGATCGGGGACGGAAGACCGCTCACAGGAGGAAGAGGTACGGCTACTGGGGAGCAGATTTGTCACTTCTGAATAAGCGTTACTTCGTGCACCCTCGGCGATACGAATCTTCTACTCCAACGACGAGGTGAACAACTTCAACATGTTTGTTGCTACCCAACAAGGAGGAGAAGAATTCGTTCATTTGCGAGCTCAAGACACTTTCCTGGGGTGCACAACGCAAGACGCTCTGCAGAAGGCGATATACGAGGTTGAGTGAATGTCGCACACCGCATTCGCCAACCTTCCCAAACAGATTCTCATCGTCCTGAACAAGCCGTACATGATCACTAGAGGCCGGATTTATAGGCACTAAAAAATCGGGTTTTAGGCGCCAAAAATAGGCAGGCAAAACACAGTTTTAGGCTCCCAAAATCGTAAATAGGGCAAAATAAATTTTTACAAAAAATTCAAATTTTCGAAAACAGACGAGCGTGAGCTGTATCTACGGCAGGAAAGCAAAACAAATTTTTTAGTTTATGATGGCACAAAGGCGCCAATGGTATAGCATAACCTTTCAATTGTCCTTGTCCTGAACGGTTTGCAGAACACGGTCTCTCCTTTTATTGTCCAGCATGGTGAGTTAAGTGACCATCGACGAATAAACATGCTCCTGGGTCTCATTTTTTTCGGCTTGGCTGAGAAGGGCAGCACAGGAGCAAATAGCCAGACCGATAAAAGGCCAGAAGGGTCTTTTAGCCTCGTATTAACCGGTTCTAATCGCACAGGATCAATTTCTTCTCTATCTGTGAACACCTTAAAGGGCCCCTCACCGGGTTTGAACATTTCAAACAGGCAAGAGAAATGCATGCACTGGGCGCTTACGATCTCGTCTGCCACGATTTGCAACGCTACGCGGCCCGGAAAGAGGTGAAATGTCAGACTGAACACCGCCTGCCTTTAATCTCACGGGCGCACGCCCCAACATGGTGGAGGTGACGTACAACAAGGAATGGTCCTGCGTAAGTCACAGTAGTACGTGACACTGCGACAATTTTCGAAGTGACATGTGTAATTCGTGAAATTTGTTGCTTGAATAGAAGAATGAAAGTTGATAGAAATATTAAAACGTGCAAACGGAGTCTGTGCGCTTATATATATATATATATATATATATATATATATATATATATATATATATATATATATTATTTACTTCGAATCAAGCGAGATGCGAGACTCAGCTTCCTCCAGTTCGTTTGAGTTCGTGTTCTTGCCGTTCTTGCGTCGTGCCGGCGCCAGCCCTGACAACGCTTGGCGTGTTTTCGGCGCATCGCCCCTAAGAGCAGTTCCAGCGGTGCGACACTTTGTGTCGTGGTAAGGATACATGATCCATGCCAGCCTCTCCAAACGTGCGCGCATTGAGGGATCCATCCCTCAGAAACAGGCAGTACACTACAGAGAACGCCGAAACGACACAACACCTCTTGCGGGCACGACTTGGCTTGGGCATGTCATGCGAATGTAACCTTGCGTGCGGATGACGTGTTGATGCGTCTGCGTCGTGTGATCTTCCGGCTCCGAGTTGCTCCCATACCGAAGAGGGCAGGGAAGTAATTTGGCTTGCGAATTCTACACGGGGCGAGTGGCAAAGGTTTCAAGCTCACCTCCTCGCATCGTGCTTTCGCGGCTCATAACGAACCAATTAAAAAAAATCTTGTTCTACAAAGCTCTTGGTTGGGCACACGACGATTTGAAGTGCCTAACTAAGATTTCTGATGTGACCTGGTGAAGCGCCCTTTAAGAAGTAAATTACAAACGAAACAAAAACCAGGTGGACATCTCATTGCTTTTTACCAACTCCACGGTTTCGCATTCGTTCTCCATCTTCCTGTAGCTCCACAGAGTCACCTCCTGTTCCTCGCTGCAACCTAGTTCCCTATTTTGTTGAACTAGGGAACTAGGTTGCAGCCCATAGAGTTCCGAAAGGTAAATTATGCCCGGTAAAATTATTAACGGTCTCCAACTCTACTCGAAAGCAAAATTTGGGGTTAAATGGTGTTCATAGAGGCACCGATTTTGAAAATGGGTATTTATAGGCCTTTAGAGTAATTTAGGCACAAACGTCAAAAATAGGCATTTATAGGCACTATAAAAACACTATAAAAGCCCTCCCCAACCTCTCATTTATGCTCATCTATCAAAGTGGCACGATAGGAACGCAAGGAACAAAATAGGCATTTGCCTAAAATCCGGTCTCTAATGATCACTACCAAATTGGCTGTCATCGACGGACTTTTCAGTGGGGCACTGGGCATTCTGAAGTTGTGCGAGAGAGCAGTAGACGACGGCGAGTTCCCGAAACGCCTTTGGTTGCAGTTCGATGATGTGGCCGTGACGGGAAAGCTCGCTCACCTTCGCTCAAAACGAATGGTGAAGGATGTCAAACAGAGCGGCCACGACATCGACGCTACGTGGATCCCCATCGAACCTCGCGTTACCCCGGTAACTTTGGATTGCAAGACGGGCGCTGCGTGCCAACGAGGGCAGTTTCTGTTGGTTCATGTCAGTGCGATAACCGTGCACAAATCGCAAGAGGGAACCTAGTCGTCCGTCGTGTACGAGTACAACAAAACGCACCCGCAGAAGCTGGTGTACGTTGCTCTCAGCCGCTGCACCAACGTGAACAACCTATAACTTCCAACTCTAAAGGAGACCATCGCTTGCATCACAAGGACAGCAACGAAGCCAAGGGCATGCTCGTCGAGTGTCAACGTCTCGAGCAACACAGATTACCGACGCTGACGCAGCGGTATCTTCGAGCCTTGCGAGAGAACGTTGACTCTTCCACCGAATTTACCCTCCTCCTGCGCAACGTTCAATCTCTCAATACCCACGCAGATAACATCGAGAGAGATCGCATACTTACCACAGCGGACGTACTATGCTTTACGGAGAGGTGGAACGCAAGAAAAACGTTCATCAATGGATTCGTTCCAATTGTCTGCACCGAAAAAGCAGAGCGTCCGACGGGCGGTGTTGGGATTTACGTCAAGCTGCCCGAAACAGCGGTGGATCTCGACTTACCACTCACCAGCCAGAGCCACAACGGTGAGCATCCGACTGTGAGGCTCTCCAACGGAATCTTCCTGATCACAATGTACCTGGCACCCAATCTCTTCTAAAGGAAATATCATGATGCACACTGACACCGTGTTACGACATTATGAAACCAAATAATGGACTTGGTGACACTGGTGCAGACGGATGCTTACCCCGATTCTTTTTGTTCAGATCGCCTGGCAGGCGCATTTCACCGTTGGATCAACTGGCCTTGCTTCGAGCGGCCTTCCTCTGACGGACACACGCCAAAAGACCGGGAGCATGCTCAGACGGGCCTCGTCACCACTGCACCGCCATAGATTCATCTGGAACCTACGCCCTATTTGCACCAGACATATCATCGAATCAGCTGCGTGACATCATCAAGTGCCGATAATTTCAAGCATATATACCGGAGCCCGTTGGAAGATCCTTTCAGTGGGTTTGGTGACACTGCTGGCAGACGGATGCTTACCCCGATTCTTTTTGTTCAGGTTGGTGACAAATATTTGACTTCCTCTATCAGAGACGATTCACTCACGCTGACAGTGTTGCCAAGCCCACAGTGTCTGCTCGGTTCATTGTGCGACTGTTTTCACGTGATCTGTTTCATGCTACTAACGTCCGGAGATGTAGAACTAAACCCTGGTACCTCTTCGGACTCCGAGTCAGAGGCAAACTTAAACAGGCAACTACTCACAAAAAATTTTCAAAGAGCAAACAAAGACGAATAAAACTCTTGTCGCATTAACTACTAACTTGATACAGGTATAATCAACAGTCGCGGACATTCGAACTCGCATTACCAATCTTGACCAAGAGGTGGGTCGAACTGAGAAATGTGACCAAAGGCTGGAGATGGTGGAAGAAGCTTGCAAGAGTACTAATAAGATAGTTCACGAGCTAAGAGAAATGTTGATGATCTCGAAAATAGGAGTCGTTGTAATAACCTTGTAGTTTATGGTGTAGAAGAAAACCAGGGGGAGGACTCAAAAGAGCTAGAACAGAAAGTAAACGGTGATATCTTCAGGAAAATTCTTGGTGTTGAAATCAATTCTATAGAGCGAGTACATCGAATCGGTCGAAGAAATGCACAGCGTCCTCGTCCGGTCATTTTGAGACTCTATAATCACGTTGAAAAAACTAGGGTGTTGTCATCCTGTTTCAAATTAAAAGATACCGAGATATCCATTATGGAAGATTCTTCCAAAAATATTCGGGATACTCGTGCAAAATTATGGCGTTCCGCTGCTGAAGAAAGAAAGACCGGTGCTAAGGTTTCACTTGTTTTCGATAAAGTGCAAGTGGATGGCAAACTGTATGTGTAGGACACATCTCGTAATTGCAGGGTAGAGCTGTATCAATCAACTGCGCCTGCGCAATCCGATCAGTCGACTTCTCGCTCCACTCGTTCGACCACTCGTAAGCGCTCCCAAGTTAGCAAAACGCTCCAGATTATTTCACTCAACGCACGAAGTGTTATGAATAAGATACACCTTCTTGAAGATATAATTTCTACTTGCCAACCACACGTTTGGGTGATCACAGAAACCTGGCTGCACTCTGACGTGCAAAATTCCGAAATATGCCATCTAATTACACCCTTATCCGTAGGGATAGAGGATCACGGGGAGGGGGCGTTGCAGTTGCGATTAAAAACAACGTTCAGTTTACCCGCTTAGATGGTATTGGTAATCACGAAAGCGTGTGGTGCAAACCGAAATTTTATGGTAAGAATATAACTTTGGGAGCTGTCAATCGTTCTTCGAATGCACCTCCGGAATACTTGGAAGCATTCTATGATTACCTGCTGCAAATTACAAATTCGCGTTCACACATTCTTACAAGTGGGCATTTCAACTTGCCCAGTATTACTTGGTCCAGTCTTTCTCATGACGACAAGGATTCTACAAATGCTGAATCACTATTATTAACTGCATTTACTCTTTCTTTAAACCAATTGGTTTCGAATGCTACCAGAATGAATAGTTCATCTGTGCTAGACCTTGCGTTTGCAAGCAGTTCGCTCGCAGTGTTCGGTCACTGTAAAAGTCGGCATATCTGATCACAAGTTACTTGTTATTCAGTGTCCAATTTCAGGCTTCCGATCCACTATTAAGCCTTCCGACTCATTTGTCAGAGACTACAAGCATGCGAATGATGATACACAGAATCATCATGTTCTTCCTACAGCAAAATAAATGACGTCAATGAGTTGTGGTCGCGTTTTAAAGCCATCATATCTCACTGTGAACGCAGCTATGTGCTATTAGAAAAGAAGCGTATTAACAGAGAATACCCATGGATGAATCGTGACTTGATTCATATGAAGCGCAAGATGAAACGCTCTCGTAAGCACGGTGACAAGAAACGGCTTCAAAGCCTAGTACACATTTTCTAAGAAAAGATGCATGCAGCAAGAGATGAAATTTTTTCATCCAATTTGTCTTCATTCATGACAGACCAACTCAAAAAATTCTGGCGATACCTCTCTAAAGATAAAAACAGTATCACGGAGATAAAAACATCTGGTGGGACTACTGATGATCCTTCTGTCATAGCGCAAAGTTTCAGCATCTTTTTTTCAGTCCGTTTTTACGCTGACGGCCTCACATGCGCACATGCCATCTTATACGCTCGTCAAACAGATGCCTGAAGTACACTTAAGTAAAGATGGCAATTTTAGCCTCTTGTGTAAATTACACACAAAGAAATCCCCAGGTCCTGATGATCTACCGAACGTTTTTCTCAGTAGATTTGCAAGCTGGGTGTCAGAATACTTGTATAATGTCACGTGGTCATGACGTTGACGAAGGCAACAGTCGGCGTTAAAAGAAAGGAACTCTTTATTAGGCCGAACTTGTGGCCAAGAAACTGAAAGTCAGGCTACAGCAATGCACATTGGCACTGAAAGCGGCGAACAGAGCGTCGGCCGTCGATGAACTGAACATCGTTGGAGCGCGCCGGCTTTTATGCATCACGCGTCGAACATTCTACCTTATCACTGGTCATCGCGCAAGCTCTGGAATAATCTCGAGTGGCCGCGTCTTTCGCGCAATCTTAACAAAACGATCTACAATAATCGCGAAGCCTCTCGAATGCTAAGGCGTGGTCTGCGCCGAGCGTTACTGACAGTCTTTGTGGGCGGAAACCGAATACAGCAAACGCGAAAATAAGGAACGCGCGTGGCAATGCCCCCCCTCTGAAAAAGCATCGTCCCGATGCTTAAAACGGAACACGGGGGAAAAAAATGCATGCAACAATAAACAACATCAATAAAGCATGAAAGCACAATAATAAAGCAATAGGTGCAGTCCTCAGGTTCACTAACGCGCGTAGTACGGCTTGAGGCGTACGACATGGACGACTTCAGGTCGCGCACGGCGCCGTTGAGAGTTCGTAATGCCGTCCGGGACAACCTCGTAGTCCAGAGCGACTAGACGTCGAAGCACTTTGTATGGCCCGAAGTATCGCCGAAGAAGTTTTTCACAAAGTCCACGTCGGCGTATCGGCGTCCACACCCAAACGCGGTCGCCGGGCTGGTATTCCACAAAGCGTCGTCGAAGGTTGTAGCGGCGGCTGTCGATACGTAGGCGGGCGACTGATTCTTGATACGTAGGCGGGCGAGTTGTCGGGCTTCTTCGGCGCGCTGTAGGTAGGCGGTGACGTCGATGTTGTCCTCGTCAGTGACGTTTGGTAACATAGCGTCAAGCGTCGTTGGTGGGTTCCGTCCGTAGACCAACTTGTACGGCGACAGCTGCGTCGTTTCTTGCACTGCCGTGTTGTATGCGAAGGTCACAAACGGAAGGATGGCATCCCATGTCTTGTGCTCGACGTCGACGTACATGGCCAGCATGTCGGCGATGGTCTTGCTTAGACGCTCGGTGAGGCCGTTGGTCTGTGGGTGATAGGCGGTGGTGCAGCGGTGGCTTGTTTGGCTGTATCTCAAAATGGCCTGACTTGGCTCTGCAGTAAAGGCCGTACCTCTGTCGGTGATGAGGACCTCTGGGGCGCCATGACGCAGGACAATGTCTTCAACGAAGAATTTCGCTACCTCGGCTGCACTGCCTCTAGGTAGGGCCCTTGTTTCGGCGTAGCGGGTGAGGTAGTCCGTAGCTACGACGATCCATTTGTTCCCGCAAGTCGACGTAGAAACGGCCCCAGTAGGTCCATACCGATTTGCTGGAACGGCCGGTGAGGTGGTTCGATCGGCTGAAGGAAGCCTGCTGGTCTTGTCGGCGGTGTCTTGCGTCGCTGACAGTCTCGACATGTCCTGACGTAACGAGCGACGTCGGTGGCAAGGCGTGGCCAGTAGTACTTCTCTTGTATCCTTGCGAGCGTGCGGGAAACACCGAGGTGTCCAGCCGTCGGGTCGTCGTGTAGGGCCAGGAGGACTTCTGGCCTCACTGCTGAAGGAACCACGAGGAGGTGTTCGGCTCGAATGGGCGAGAAGTTCTTCTTTAGGAGAAATCCATTTCGCAGGAAGAACGACGCCAATCCTCTCTTGAATACCTTCGGAACAGTGGTGCTCTTGCCCTCGAGGTACTCCATAAGGCCCCTTAGTTCTGGGTCCGCTCGCTGTCGCTCGGCGAAGTCGTCGGCACTTATGGTTCCCAGAAAGCAGTCATCATCCAGGTCGTCCTGCGGCGGTGGGTCGACGGGGGGCACGAGATAGGCAGTCGGCGTCGGAGTGTTTTCTCCCGGACTTGTAAACGACGGCGATGTCGAATTGTTGAAGTCTCAGGCTCCACCGTGCGAGGCGACCCGAAGGGTCTTTCAAGTTAGCTAGCCAACACAAGGCGTGGTGGACACTCACAACCTTGAAGGGCCTACCGTAGAGGTAGGGGCGAAACTTCGACGTAGCCCAGATGATGGCGAGGCACTCTTTTTCTGTTGTTGAATAGTTGGCCTCTGCCTTGGATAGCGACCGGCTAGCATAACTGATAACCCTTTCCAGTCCCTCCGTCCTCTGCACAAGGACGGCGCCGAGTCCGACGCTGCTTGCGTCGGTGTGCACTTCTGTTTCGGCGTGGTCGTCGAAATGCCCAAGTAACGGAGGCGTTTGCAGGCGTCGTTTTAGTTCTTGAAATGCTTCCTCCTGCGGCGTTTCCCACTTGAACTCGACGTCGGTCCTGGTAATGTTAGTGAGTGGCTCGGCGATGCGGGCAAAATTGTTGACGAACCGCCTGTAATAGGCACACAGACCGAGAAATCGACGCACGGCCTTCTTGTCGGCGGGTGGTGGGAATGTAGCGATGGCGGCTGTCTTCTGCGGGTCGGGGCGTACTCCGGACTTGCTTATCACGTGGCCCAAGAACAAAAGTTCTTCGTACGCAAAGCGGCACTTTTCTGGCTCGAGTGTGAGTCCGGAGGTCTTGATTGCTTGAAGTACAGCTTCAAGTCGCCGGAGGTGTTCGTCGAAGTTTGCGAAAAACACAACGACGTCGTCCAAGTACACAAGGCAAGTCTGCCACTTCAAGCCGGCCAGTACAGTATCCATAACGCGTTGGAAGGTCGCGGGGGCCGAGCAAAGACCGAACGGCATGACCTTGAACTCGAACAGTCCGTCTGGTGTTATAAAGGCCGTCTTTTCTCGGTCTCTCTCGTCGACTTCGATCTGCCAGTAGCCTGTCTTCAGGTCCACCGAGGAAAAGTACTTCGCGTTGTGGAGTCGATCCAAGGCGTCGTCTATACGTGGGAAGGGATACACGTCCTTCTTCGTGGTCTTGTTCAGGCGACGATAGTCGACGCAGAAACGTAGAGTTCCGTCCTTCTTCACCAATACCACGGGAGACGCCCAGGGACTCTTGGACGGCTGGATGATGTCGTCGCGAAGCATTTCGTCGACTTGTTTCTTTACGGCTTCTCGTTCTCGCGTACAAACTCGATACGGGCTGTGACGGATTGGTCGGGCACTTTCTTCTGTTATGATACGATGTTTCGCGACTGGGGTCTGTCGAATTCTTGACGACGACGAGAAGCAGTCCTTAAATTGCAGGAGCAGACTTTTGAGGTGGTCTTTCTTGTGCTTCGGGAGCCTCGGGTTGACGTCGAAATCTATTCCGGGACCTTGATTCGTCGAAGCAGGTTCGGTAGCATCGGAGAGGGCGAAAGCATTGCTGGTGTCCACGAATTTCTCGATGTAGGCGACCGTCGTACCAATGTTAAGGTGCCTATATTCGTGGCTGAAGTTTGTGAGCAGTACCTTTGCTTTGCCATCACGCAATTCGGCGGTGCTTCTTGCGACGCAAATTTGACGGTTCACAAGCAGGTGCTGATCGCCCTCGACGACGCCTTCAAGGTTAGCGGGTATTTCGGTGCCGACGGAAATGACGACGCTGGAAAGAGGCGGAACGGTGACCTGCTCTTCTATTACATTCAAGGCAAAATTCTCCGGCGACGTGTGGGGCGGCAACGCTTTTTCTGAAGTCAGTGTTATCGACTCAGACCTCAGGTCGATGACGGCGCCGTGGTCACTTAGGAAGTCCATTCCAAGTATCACATCCCTGGAGCAGTTTTGTAGGATTACAAAGCTCGCAGGATAAGTCCGGTTATTGATGGTGACTCTCGCCGTGCAGACTCCAATCGGCGTTATCAGGTTGCCTCCAGCTGTCTGGATTTCTGGTCCACTCCAAGCTGTCTTTACTTTCTTCAGCTTGGTGGCGAATGGCCCACTGACGACGGAATAGTCAGCCCCAGTGTCGACGAGAGCGGTGACGTTGTGACCGTCGATGAGAACGTCGAGGTCGCTAGTCCGTCGCCTTGCGTTGCGGTTAGCTCGCGGCGTCGGATCACGGCTGCGTCGATTTGTTGCGCTGCTTCCATGATGTTACGTCGTCAGGTCTAGCTCGGTCCGCGAGGTTTCTTCGGCAGGGCTCTGTCTGCTTCGCGTCGTGTTCAGCAGGTTTCGTCGCGTCGTCGTCGTTGGCGTCGGCGGAGGGTCTTCGATAGTTCGACGTACAGCAACCGCACCTCGATCGGTTGCTGCCTTTAGTTTTCCAGGTAAGGGCTCGGAGATCGGCCCCGAGCCGGACTGGTGTACTGCCTGCGATGAGGTGAGGTGTAGCGGCCTGGCGACGGCGAACGGGAAGGTCGTCGGGGTGTCCACTGCGCTCCTGTGAGGTAGTCGGCGATGTCACGAGGTCGTTCGCCGGGCTGCGGACGCGACGCGTTTACGGCGAAACCACGCAGTCCCATCTCACAGTACTGGCATCGGCGGTACGTGTGGCCGGCTTCTCCGCAGTGGTAGCAGAGGGGACGGTGGTCGGGGGGCTCGCCAGATGTCGGTCTTCCTCGGCGTGTACCGCTGGCCGGCAGGCGGGCGAGATGGCGGCGGTGGGGGCGGCGGCGGCGTCTGGCGACGGTAGTGCTGCTGAGCGGCGTCCTGACGGGGTCGTGGGAGAGGGTACGTAGCGTCGGGCTGCAGCAGCGTAACTCAAGGCCTGCGGCTGAGACTGTGGTGGCTCAGGGGTGCCGAGCGACTGCTGGAGTTCTTCACGAACTATCTCGGCTATCGAATCCACCTGAGGTTGCGATCTGGGGAACATCTTCTGCAGCTCCTCACGCACGACCGCTCTGATCGTCTCGCGGAGGTCATTGGTTCCCAGCGCTTGAACATCCGCGTAGCTCGTAGTAGGCAGGCGGCGGTTGTATTGCCTGTTGCGGATTTCTCGAGCTTTCTCGATGGTAGTGGCCTCCGAAACGAATTCCGAGACCGTCTTCGGGGGGTTGCGCACAAGTCCGGCGAAAAGTTCTTCCTTTACTCCTCTCATGGGGAGCCGGACCTTCTTCTCCTCGGACATTTCAGCGTCGGCGTGCCGGAAGAGTCGCGTCATTTCTTCCGCGAAGATGGTCACACTTTCGTTCGGGAGCTGCACCCGCGTCTCCAGCAATGTCGCGGCTCTTTCCTTGCGGGCGATGCTCCTGAACGTGTCCAGGAATGTGCCGCGGAAGAGATCCCAGGTTTGAAGGGCCGACTCCCGGTTCTCGAACCAGGTCCTTGCTGAGTCTTCTAGGTAAAAGTAGGCCCGGCGCAGCTTCTCGTCGGAGTCCCAGTGGTTGAACGTGGCGACCCGCTCGTATTCCTCTAGCCAGCTTTCTGGATCCTCGCATGGTGAACCGCGGAGAGTCGGCGGCTCTCGGGGTTGGTGCATGACGACCGTTGTGGGCGGTACAGGGGCTGCCATCGTATCTGCGTTCGCTGTCGTGGTTTTGGGCTGCCTGGTTGTCTCGGGAAGTAGCCCGTACTCTGGCTGAAGTCCCTTCTGCCTGCGGCTAGCTCGAGAGTCCGGGTTCTCCTTAGCGTCAGCTTCTTCGTGGCGTCGGCCGTCGATGAACTGAACATCGTTGGAGCGCGCCGGCTTTTATGCATCACGCGTCGAACATTCTAGCCTTATCAATGGTCATCGCGCAAGCTCTGGAATAATCTCGAGTGGTCGCGTCTTGCGCGCAATCTTAACAAAACGATCTACAATAATCGCGAAGCCTCTCGAATGCTAAGGCGTGGTCTGCGCCGAGCGTTACTGACAGTCTTTGTGGGCGGAAACCGAATACAGCAAACGCGAAAATAAGGAACGCGCGTGGCAATAATATATATATAACTTCATTAGAAACTTGTACGATACCCGATGACTGGCGCGCTGCGAAAATAGTCCCTCTTCATAAATCTGGCTCACCATTAGAATTAAACAACTACAGACCAGTTTCCCCCTAACGTCCACAGCTTGTAAGCTACTAGAACACATAATTTTTAAGGCAAGTATGACACATCTGGAAGACAATAAACTGCTTCATGGCAACCAACATGGATTCAGGTCTGGTCTATTCACTTCAACTCAATTAGCCGAGATAACTAATGATTTTGTAAATTCACTAAACTTTAGGGGCCAGATTGATGCAATGTTTTAGATGCGAAGCATCTTATGCTCGGGGCTATGTCCGTCAATCCCGCATCCCGCGTCCGGCCACTTTCATCAAGTAGGGAAGCATCCATTATGCGAACCAGTACGCTGTAGTAATATGAAGGCCGTCAACAACTACCATAGTCATCAGAGTCATGGCCAAGAGCACAGAGAGGCTGCTTAGCAATGGCTAGGCAGGTGGTGTCTTTCGCCCAGGTTGACCCCATTTCTTGTTCGAGATTAATTACAGCGCAACAGCAGACACAGGGCAACGAAACTAACGAGGACGAGCGCTCGTCCTCGGTAAATAATCTCGAAATGGAAAACCAACTAGCCCGTACCCACACCCTGCCCCATTTCTTGATCTTGCTTGCATGTGTTTGGAGGGGCCTTAGTTTGTCCCTCCTTCCCATATCACGCGTCCCACACCACCACAGCGGATGCGCGTCCCCTCCCCCCCTCTCTCTCCTCTCCTACGCTCACCCCCTTTCTCTCCTCTAGGAATCCTCTACTCTATGGAGCGGCTCCGTCGTCCAACATCCCCACAGCGCATGCGCGTCCCCTCTCCCTCTCTATCCTCTCCTACGGCCCCCCCCCCCCCCCCGTCCTCTCCTCTAGGAATCATCTACGGAGCGGCGCGCACGACAGGTGGTGCGACAGCTGCATTCTCCGCTGGGGGGCGCCACAGTAGTTCCGCGGTTTGAATATGACGGAGCGTATGTGCCTCATTCTCTAGCCTGTGCAGCGCCGCGATGAGCGCCCGGGCCGCGAAACGAGAGCGGCGACCTTTCTCCCGCTCAAGCTAACCATCTCCCCGCTGCTTCGCATCCACACCTGGTTCCCTTTAGCGAGAGATGGGGAAGTTTTTAGATGCGAAGCATCTTATGCTCGGGGCTATGTCCGTCCCTCCCGCGTCCGTCCCGCGTCTGGCCACTTTCATGAAGTAGGGAAGCACCCACTATGCGAACCAGAACACTGTAGTACAATATAACGCCGTCAACCACCACTGCAGTCATCAGAGTCATGGCCGAGAGCACAGAGAGGCTGCTTAGCAATGGCTAGGCAGGTGGTGTCTGTCCCCCAGGTTGAACCCATTCCTTGATCTTGCTCGCACGTGTTTGGAGGGGGGCTTAGTCCGTCCCTCCTTCCCGCGTCCCACACCACCACAGTGCGCGCGAGTCCCCCCTCTCTCTCTCCTCTCCTACGCTCACTCCCTTTCTCTAGAATTATCTACTATACGGAGCGGCGCACGCGTCCTATATCCCCACAGCGCACGCGCGTTCTCTCCCCCCTCTCTACTACGCTCACCCCCTTTCTCTACTCTATGAATCCTCTACTCTACGGAGCGGCGCCCGCGTGCGACATCCCCACAGAGCACGCGCGTCCTCTCGCCTACGCTCACCCCCTTTCTCTACCCTAGGAATACTCTACGGAGCGGCGCCCGCGTCCGACAGAGCACGCACGTCCTCTCCCCTCTCTCCTACGCTCACCCCCTTTCTCTACTTTGGGAATGCTTTACTCTACGGAGCCCGCGTCCCGCTCCCCACAGCGCATGAGCGCTCACCTACGCTCACCCCCTTTCTCTACTCTAGGAATCCTCTACGGAGCGGTTCCCGCGTCCCACAGCGGATGCGTGTCCCCTCTCTCTGCTCTCCTACGGTTCCCCCCCGTTCTCTCCTCTAGGAATCCTCCACGGAGCTGCGCGCACGACCGGTGGTGCGCCAGCTGCATACTCCGCTGGAAGCACCACGGTACTTCCGCGGTATGAAAATAACGAAGCGCGCCTCATTCTCAATCCTGTGCAGCGCCACGATGAGCGCCCGGGCAGCTGCTGCGAAACGAGAACGGCGACGTTTCTCCCGCTCAAGCTAACCATCTCCCCGCTGCTTTGCATCCACACATGGCTCCCCTTTAGCGGGAGCTGGGGAAGTTTTTTTTTTTCTTATTTCGCGTGATAGTGGTTATGTACACCGCAGCCGGTGGTGGCGGCGGCTACGGACTACGGTGCCAGAATCGGTCCTTGTTGTGATCTGATAGCAGCTTTCGCTGTAAAACGGCATGGTGTGCCCTCCCGAGCTGTAGGGTAACCTACGCCTGTGCCCATGCATGCACTATCACACTGCTCTTCAGCAACACGGGAGGCAGATTTTCGTAACTTGAGCCCCGAACTCGCGAAGGCGTTGCGGTTACCGTTGGCCTGTGCCTCACTCCATGAAGGCAGAATATTCGCCCATCGACATTGTTGCCTTTTTCGCGGTGCCTATTGCAGGAGGGTGTCTTGCTGGGCGAGTTGGTAATGCGACATCGTAAAAATAGAGCAAAAACACGTGTGCTCCTTTTCTGTGTCCGTGTTTATTGCGCTACATTTACGATGCTTATTGCAGTTTAAGTGTCTGTGCTATTACACTACAAGAGGTAGGTGGCGGACAAACACCGTTGGCGCGTGTGGAAGCTGCAGAAAGCCAAAAAGCGGGAGAAACGTCGCCGCTCTCGTTTTGCGGCAGCGGCCCGGGCGCTCGTCGCGGCGCTGCACAGGAAAGAGAATGAGGCCCGCTCCGTCATTTTCATACCGCGGAACTACCGTGGTGCTCCCAGCGGAGGATGCGGCTGTCGCACCACCTCTCGTGCGCGCCGCTCCGTAGAGGATTCCTAGAGGAGAGAACGGGGAGAACCGTAGGTTAGGAGGGAGAGGGGGACGCGCATGCGCTGTGGTGGTGTAGGATGCGGGAACCGCTCCGTAGAGTAGAGGATTCCTAGAGGAGAGAAAGGGGGTGAGCGTAGGAGAGAGGCGGAGAAGACGCGCATGCGCTGTGGGGATGTCGGACGCGGGCGCCGCTCCGTAGAGTAGATCCTAGAGTAGAGAAAGGCTGGAGCGTAGGAAAGAGGGGGGAGAGGAGGCACAGGCGCTGTGGGACGCGGCCGCCGCTCCGTAGAGTAGATGATTCCTAGAGTAGATAAAGGGGGTGAGCGTAGGAGAGAGTGGGGAGAGGAGGCGCAGGCGCTGTGGGGATGAGGGACGCGGACGGCGCTCCGTAGAGGAGAGAGAGAGAGAGGGGGGAGGGGCCGCGCATGCGCTGTGGTGGTGTGGGACGAGGGAAGGACCAAACCCGAGCATAAGATGCCTCGCATCTAAAAATGTAATTCCGTCTACGGCGACTCCTCGTTTCTAGCACATCCAGCGTCGTCCCTGGCTTACATTCACACGCTTTCACTGCGTCGTCGGGGAATCGCATCCTATGGGCGCTCCTTAGTGCTATGACACACTTCACTACACCGTCACAGACGTCGGTACCGCCGAACCATACCTTGCCCTGCCAACAGAGAAGTCCTTATGACAGAATATGTGAGAATTATAAGGCGCATTTGTAAAGTCTCGTGCAGTAGTTTTGCTAAGCCTCGGGCGCCTATCATAGCACACCGCGAAATCCTGGGTTCGATTTCAAGCGGTGGAACTATCTTTTCTAGTTTCTTTTTTTACATCTGGTAGTGTGCATTTTACCGTCATATCTTTGACGAAAAGGCGTCAGTGATTTCTCGGGGGACCCCGGCATGAAACGTAAAACACGATCTACCCGTCTACCTTGATATAAAATAGTATTTAAGGAATGAGTAATCTTGAGCGATTGCGTTTTGTGTCAGAATGATTTCTTAAATTCATAATGCGATTTATTAACGAACAAGCTTGATTCGAGAGAGGTGTCCAAATTAGAGAAAAATAAATGTTCGAGAGTCTTACATAGTACTGAATTGAGAGTAACAATGCTTGTTTCCTGACATATGTAGTGGAACCACCTTCGTCTCTTTGCAAACGCGTGACACCAAACCATCAACCAAGCACTGCTAAAATATCTCAGGCCAACAGCAAAATAGATCAGGCAAATTTGGTTTCTTTAACAAATCTTGAGTTTATATTCTCCACTCTAAAATCAGCAGACAATCCGATTAATTCAGTTATTTAATTATGTCCTGAGCTGCTGTCACAAAAGTGCACACTGATGGATGAGTGCGCATTAGAGACCGGAAAGAAAGACTTCAATTGTATAATTTGGTTCGACCACGTATCTCCTATACTTAAAAAGCTAATTATAATATTATAAAACTGAAGGATAGTTTGTACATTCCAAAGTGTGTTCGGCGAAAGCTTGTGGCCATTCACGGTGGCTCAAGGTGGCTGTGTGCCCTTGTCAAGCTGCCTCTTTCGGAGAGCAGCTTTTACCTACAGCTGTCCTTCATCAAATGTATTGATGGAAAAAAAATAAATAAATAAATATTCGACTGGCTATGCCATGTCTTTTTTTTCTTTTACACTCTCAGTGGGATGGCACACAAACGGAATGTGCGCGTGTTCTTTTTTATTTTTTACCGCGAATGACAGCGAGACGCGAGACGAATCTACCTCCGTTCGCATGCGTTCCAGCACTTAAATTTGTGAATTCCGAAGTGTGTTCCGCGAATGCCTGTGTTCATTGAGAAGGGGTCGGTCAGAATGGAACGCGATGCGCGCTTCACCCTCCTTGCATGATTGGAAACGCTGGGCACAGCGACGCTACGCAAGCAAAGCGCTTGCGCTGTAGAGTCCGATGCGACTGGCGTCCGTTTGCGCGCCCCGGCGGTCACCTGGAACCGTGCAGGGCTCCGACGGTTGGGCGGACACGGATGGATGGATGGACGGACGGACGGACAGATGTGAGCATGAGACATTAAACGATTTCGCCTTATTATTTAATTTAATCTTTTAGTGACTATGCATAATTACCTAAAGGTGTCTGCCGATGCGGAGAAAGTACGTTGCATTGTTTCTTTTCCGGTCATCTTACTCGTGGTGCACTGAAGGCTCTAAATGGTTTGCACTTGGGAACCCGCATGCTGTGATCGTTTGGGTTAGGACGAACATAACGAGCAATTCCGGCTTTTTGGAAGATGAGGTTGATGCAAGAAGTAAGGTATCCTATTTGAAGAAAAACCTACAAAGCATATCAGGGAATTCAAATATACCGAGTTTTGAAAACTAGCCCAAACGCGCACCATGAAAATTAAGCTTTATGATTTTGTTAAAATTCACCACTGTTGCATACGCGAAAGCCACCTTTGCAGATGTGTTATATATACAGGGGGACAGTGAGACAATCATTATTGCTTTCAGCCACCCAATTGAATACGATTGAATAATAACTTTTTAATGAGTGCAACAAACGGGCATGTCTGTATAGAAAAGTTGAAGGCAGTCACGTTTCTACAAAGCTTCGCTTGGAGGGATTTTTGTAGCGTATCCGGGCGCCGACATATCTGGCTGATAGTTTAATGGCGATTCTTAGATTAAGCATGCAATAAACACTATCTTCTAAACACTATCTATACTGCTGTATAATTTGCTCAATATTTTTTGTACTTCCTGCATATTGTTGTGTTCATTGTACCGCCCACCCCTGCCCAAAGTCTGGAATTCAGACTGGCAGTATTCTCCTAAATAAATAAATAAATAAATACACTGACAACTTCTTTTTGTTCCGCGTCAGTTGCGTACTAGGGGTAGAATGCTTACGAAAAGATAATGAAGTTACTCTGTCACTACCAGCTGGTGACAGCAAGGAATGACTGCTAGTCACATGAGGGATGAACAGTGTGCAGATCCTCACCACCTTGTTCGCGGAAACATCCACACCGCAATTAAACCATGCAGCCAGATATCTTGGAGCTCTCACGTAGTAGAAGAATACTTCCAACTGGAAGTTGGTCGCATCTCGACTGCCTCAACCTTTGCAATACAAACGTGCCTGCTTAATGTAGTCATTAAGAAGCTAATTATTACCTTTTGGTAAACTAGGTGGCTGACAGCCATAATTATTCTCTCGCTTTGTGTCTCCCTGGATGAATACCTTATCTGCGAATTTCCAATTAGAAATAAAGTGACATATTTTACAGCTATACTGTCAAGGTTTTCATTATGCCGTTTCACGTCGACATAAAATGAGTCGTCGTCCTCTTCTACATTACTTCCAGAACACGTGCGCCGATTTGTCTGGCGTAGGGTGCGATAACTCTCATGTAATACCCGTTAACCCAGGGGCTTGTGAGGTGCTCTGTATGAATAAACGAGCACATACTGAGAGAAAGAAAGAGGCAGAGAGAAATTTTGGTAAAAAAGATTAAACCATCTCCCGGTAAAGGGAACCATGTGTAGATGTGAAGCAGCGGGCGCTAACGCTTACACTGGCGGCGGCGTTGACGCTGGCGCTCATCGCAGCGTTGCGCAGGAGAGAAAACTGGGGAGGCGCAAAGCACGCAGTGATGGAGCGGTGTTTCCTACTGGAACATGTCAATCGCTGCTAATGGGCAATGAGAGACAGAAGACTCGGACTGCACACAGAGACCCGCAGTCCGCTTTTAGTTAACGCGCACGCTGCGAATTTTTTATCGTTCCACAATGCACAGGAGAAATCTCCCACCGGCACCACCTTGCAGGTCGCGATACATTGCCATATGTACGGAGTGGCCGGTGAACGGTTGTGCAGCGCGAGCAGTCGGTTTTTTCAACCAAGAAACTCGCTAGCAGACGCTGCCTGCGTCGGCGTCGCGAGGCGAGAGAGGGGGAAGCGTAGGAGAGGAGAGAGAGGAGGGGACGCGCATGCGCAGTGGGAGTGTGGACGCCGCGGGCAGGGATGCCTAGAGGATAGAGGGGGGGAGTGTAAGAGGGGAGAGAGGAGGGGAGGCGCATGCGCAGTGAGGGTGTGGTTGCCGCGGGGAGGGATGCTTAGAAGAGAGAGAGGGGGAGAGGAGGTTTTTTATTTTTATTTTTTTAAAGAGTTTGCGCATGCGCAGTAAGGGTGGGCACGCGGCACACCACCAACACCACCACCACCACTACCACCACCGGATTAAGCTTCGCCATAAGATGCTTCACATCTAAAAGATGAAGCAAGAAACAGAAGAATTAGGAACAAGAAAAAAGGCCGCCCAGCTCTAGCTCCACACTTTCTTCAAGCTTAGTACCACTAGTACAAAGCCGCCCAAAATTCTTCTCTGAGGAAGCGTTCCCTAAATCGGTGCTTCTATCAATGTGCTTTAATGGCAGCAGGAATGATAGCTAGTCTGTCCAAATGCGAAAGCACATATTGCATCATACAGTGTGTAAACCCGGTTTAGAGTGTACAACAGACACTGTTGCAACGGTGTTTTTTAATCAAGTTATGCTGGGAACCACACATTGCAAGGGTTTTATCGCTTGACCACTCAGCTGGCGTTAGTACTTTTTTCTACACGTGTCGCCACGCTGAAAGCTTCCGACGGCCAATCAAGTTCAATGCTTTTATAATGCCGGCCCGTTCTGTATAACGAGGCAGTGCGAAGCACCGACTAATATGCAAACATCTTACCTCCTGCTTCATAGACCTCCATTGACGTTGGCGGCTTGCTCTCGTCTGTCTCTTTGGGGTATATGAATTTCCCAGTGTAATTGTCTGCAAAACTGTGGATGCAGAAATTGTCGACAGTGCATTTTAACTAAAAAGTTGTCGGCATAATGCATTACCAGCAAGTGAGAACCATTCAAATAAGCAATGCGAATTCTTCAGGGCCTATTAACCCATTAAGGACCACGAAAGAACTACTGGTCGGATTTTATTGACATTTTGCATATTTAATTAACCACGACAGATAACCACACGTGCAAATTTTCAAAAAGTTACGTGTGTTTCTTCAGGAGTTATGACACTGTACTATAAAAAGTACGCTGGGCCTTCGAGATAGCAACGGGCAAGGTGACTTGGTGCAAGAATGGCGAGTACGCTGGGCCCTTGCGAAACGAATAACAAAGTTATCTTGGCCCATGCAACTTAAGCAAGGACCAGTGCTTTAGGGAAAGCGTAACGTCACGCTTTTCGCCACACCATTTCGATGTATTTTGGCAGAATTCAACTGTTTTGCCGGCTTCTTGTGAAAATGTCCGTATGAATAGAGGGTAATAGCAAGCACAGTAGAACTTGGAGAGCTTTGATACTTCTCTTGGGTACAACAAGGCGCAGTCAGTGTTTTGCTTTTATGCGACTAAAGGACAATAGTCAACGCGTAGAGGGCCTGCTAAAACCTACAATGTGGTAGCATACCCTTTATGCGTTTTCTGCGGCTATTTCGGTGATCTGGGTAAATAGGGGCTGGTATCACTTTTTCTCAGGGATGAAAATTCTCTAGTCATTCGCAGCTTGATCGTAGAGCTCAAACTCCCTCATGGCATTGTAACTGCGGATGAAGAAGGAGGACAGTGGCACTACGTCTTTTTTTTCAGTGAATGGCCACACCGATACAGAGCATTGTGACTCAACTGTGTAGTCTTTCGTGAGCATAGCAATTATGCTGTTGTCCTTGCCATTTTCGAAACAAAGCTGCTTTCCTGAGTCAAAAGCAGAAGTTATCTTACCCACGTTCTTTTCTGTCCATGTTTTTTTTTTTTTATCGTTAGCAGAGAGCATCCATTCGTACCGTCGTCATTCCCCTCCTCCTCCTAAGTTCTCATGTTAGGGTCAGAATCGCCAAATAAAACATCAAGAGGCTCTCCTATATTCACAGCGACATCTTTCGCAGCCTCTTGAGTCTGAGATAACCGAAAAAAACGGCATTCATAAAAAAAAAGCCCGTTGAATCTATGATGCAACGCACAAAAAGAGTTACATGTATGCTCCCACGAAGTCCCAGTGTACTAAATAAAGTACAGTAACATTTGATTACTCCTCACAGCAAAACTATGCACTCTATAGGCTTCTCGTGCTTTGCAGGGATTGAATTGCTCTTCCTGAAGCAGAAGCAGTCTGTTTTTTCAACATATAAAATGTAAAACTTCAAATAATTTAGAAATAGTAGTACTGACCCTGTGCGTTTAACAGGCTCTCATTTTCCTAATGTTTGACGACTCATAAAACAGAAAAAACATAACCGAGTCAATATTCCAAATTAGGATTTTCTTGCTGCAACCTTTGGCATCAGAAATTGTAATGAGCAATATCAGAATATTCTATTTTGTATTTTCTATGCCCGAAAAAGGAAGTGTACTTTTTATAGTACAGTGGGCCCTAATGGGTTAATTATACAGGAATTTTCAAATTAAATACGACATCAATAAAAGGTCAGATGCCTGTCGCAAAAATGAGTTCATGCCTGTTGAAGTTGGTGAAGCTTTATTTTTTTTGAAAAAGGAAGGTCGCCTTGTGTTTAAATTAACCTGGTCCTGAAGACTCTCAAAGCGAAAATTGAAAAAAAAATGTTCAAGCAGCTAGTTCCTAAGCCAGGACGTAGGCGGAAATCTTTTTCGGGAGGGGGGGGCTACTCCTTGATCTGAAGTGCGGGCCAGGGAGGCAGATGTGGTCGAGTGTCATTTTGGGCTCTGTATGCCACGGCAAAAAGAAAAAAAAAGAAAAAGAAGGCTCAGGACCCCTGGCTACGCCACGGTCCTAAGCCAAAAGTTGTTTTTGGCAAGATGGAGGGGGGTTAGGCTCAGCTACTCTTCATGCATGTTCGCGTGAGTGTTTGTATAATTGTGTCTACGTACATGCATGTAAAATAAAAAAAAATTAGAGCGCTAGAAATATTTTGGCGTTTGGTAGTTATTCGCAATGCACAGTTATTGTTTAGTAAAAAGGCTTGCGTGGGCTGTCCACTGGTATAGAGGTTAGGTGGTCGTGGGGGGTCGATGTATTATGTCTTATATGTGTCTCCAGCGCTTTAACTTCAATATTCGTCTTTATGACCTGGTCCTTAGCGATGGCTATAGGGGAGGCAGATATGATCGAGTGTCATTTTCGGCTGTGTATGCCACGGTAAAAAAGAAAAAAAATTCAGACATGGGGTGGGGGGTGGCACTGGTAAGGCACCTGAGAACGCCCGAGACAAATCGGGGGGCGTCTTTGTAATATGCGCCGACTTCTTTACCTTGCGTTAGTTGATGCAGGCAAGCCGCATCGAAGGAAGCCGAGAAAAAGCACCGGTATAGTTGTAACATAGCACTCGGAGAGATTTTCCAACTTTCCAGCGGAAAAAGTTCAAGAGGTGAAATATACCTCTCAACCGCCTTTTCATGAACGATACATCAGAAGCACATGACATGTCTCTGTCCACTGAAACGCCAGGAAATTTATGTAATCTACAGTATGGGGTACTCTGACCAGCGAATCATATACTGTAGTTCGCCCTGATTTCCTGCGTAGATGTCAGTACAGTACACTTTCCAGTCTACTTCGAAGTTTTGTTCCTACCTATACGGAGTGGTGAGGAACCACCACGCCCTGTGTTGCTGGTCAAACTTAATAGTAATAAAATATCAGCTCCTTCATTTTTTTTTCAAGAAAATCAAGGAGGCTGGGAAAAAAGCTACCAAGCAGCCTGACTGGCTCCGGTCCCACGAAGGTACACTTTGGTGCGTTTACAGCAAAGTGTGCTGTATATAATGAAGATGAGAAAAATAAATATGCAGTGAAAGAGTAAGTAAACAGTGTAAATACACAGCCAAACAAACTTCAAGAAAATAAATGGACGGAGAAACAGCATGGGTTTCAGGCCACGTCATGCAGTCTCAGACTCCAAGAATTCGGTGTCGTGCTGATAACAAATTCGGTGATTTGGCAACACAATCGTCCGGGAAAAAGTGTTCTTCCGGTGAAACGCGCATGCATCTATGGCTGCGTCGACATACAGTACAGTATTGCCATTGGTGTGTCGTAAGGTCTACAATTTGGTCAACTAGTTGCATCCTGCATGCAATCTAGCTAAGCAATGTTAAATGCCCGAGAGGAAAGTTGATTGCTCCACTCCGATTGGACAATGAGGCGTGGTTTGCGCTGAACATTTAAACGCGTAAAAACAATAGCATTTTATAACCCGTCCCAATAAAAGACAACTAACGGATGTGTTATTGCTTGAAAACAGCAATAAATATGGCAGTACTCACGTCACAGATTGCATTGTTTGGTAATGTGTAAAGTTGTAATCGGTCATTGATAAGCCAGTCATTTGATTTCGTATGCATGTGGTCTCTATCGTGAAGTTATTATGACCTTGAGATGCCACAAATGCATTTGAATACGTCTGGCAATAAACCCAGTAAGGTTCATTCGTGTTGAGGACCTGTCGTTCGAAACAAGAAAAGAAATTTGGTAGATCCGTTTGAAGTTTGAAGTTTATTTGCAGTTTTGACAATACATGACGCATTAATTGCCATGGTGCCGGAGAAAAAGGCGCGTTTATACACGCCTGACTAGGCTCCTGGCACCACGAGTACAGCAGACAACAGCGGACAACTGCAGGAAAAAAAAGACATACACACACAGGCCCATATATATATACGCATGTACATAAATGGCACAGTTACCAGTGTACTAGTTCAGTACAGCACAATAAAGATCAATAAACCGAAAAAGTACAAACAGTAAATAAAGATGTATAGATCACACTGTTTTTCAATAATAGAGGAGATATATTTTTGGTAACACAACAACAAATGAAGAAATGAAACGAGAATTAATAACTCTATGTAGCACTCGAACAAAGCAAATTATTTTCCGAGAAAGTATTGTTTTGATGTTTTTCTGAGTGATGACATAATTAGAGAATGTTCCATGATATTGAGTAACGCATGTTCATCATTAAGAAGATTAGGAATTTGCCATTGCAATAATTGGCTTCCGTAGTTGGTTCGCGTTTTCGGTTTAACAAGGTTCCTAGGTCTTAACGTGTAATTGGTTGTGGCATTGGCGTACGTCGAAAAGAAGTTCTCGCGGTTACTCTTCAGTTCTAAAAATGCTTTTTCATATACTTTTTGTTTGTACATATTCCTAATGTGCAAAATACGATTCTGCTGAAAGTACTCAGAAGTGTGTTCACACATCGAGAGATTATGGACCACACGTATACACCTTTTCTGCATCCTTAATAAGGTTTCCATATTCGTATTAGAAGTCACACCCCATACAAGTAGACAATAGTGCAGTCTGGAGTGAACAGTGGAAAAATAGAGCTGACGCTTAAGCCTTGATGGTAACAATGTGCGATATTTATTCAACATGCCGATTGTTTGTGCTATATTCCGTTTAATGAAGTTAACGTGATGCGTCCATCGCAAATTCTCATGAAAAACTAATCCCAAGAACTTGTACTGGGAAACTCTTTCAAGTGGTTGTGACATAAATAATAAGGGAGATACAAACTCAACTGGCTTGTTAATTGGAGCAAAAACCATATACTTGGTTTTCTTAACGTTCAGGCTGAGTTGATTAGCGGATAACCATATTGATAGTGATTCTAGCCAATTATTAATTAAAGGAATAAGGCTAGAGATGTTATCAGAGGAGAAGAAAACGTTCGTGTCGACGGCATACAATACAATATCTGGTGTTCCTGGTACTGCTACGATATCATTAATGTAAAGAAGAAAAAGGGTGGGACCTAAAATAGAACCTTGTGGGATACCGTACCTAATATGTTTAACGTCTGATTTAACATCGTTCATTTCTACAAACTGGATGCGGTCTGATAAGTAGTTGAGCAGTAATTCCAAAGCAATACCTCTGATTCCATAAGAAGGTAATTTAGAGAAAAGTATGTCGTGCTTAATTGAATCGAATGCTTTATTAAATCTAAGAAAATACCTGTCGTGTAGTGTTGATTTTCTATATTGGCAATAATTTTATCACGTATTTCAAGTAGCGCGGATTCAGTGGATTTACCACTCTGAAAGCCATACTGATGTGTTGATATGAGGTTATGCTTCTGTAGATGTCCAGATAATCTATAGTTTAATGCCTTTTCTATAATTTTAGAGAATAGCGTGAGTATCGATATTGGCCTGTAATTCCCAATGCAATCAGTGGCACCTCCTTTATGAAGGACGACAACCCTGGCTATTTTCATGCTATCTGGAAATGTGCCGGTTGAAAACACAAGGTTTGTTAAGTCACAGATAACATCATACAATAACTCTGCAACTGCTTTTATTGGTTGTACTTTAATACCATCATAACCACAAGCGGAGCTGTTTTTTAAGTTTTTAATAATGCGCACAATTTCTGTGGGGGTAACAGGACTCAGATACATGATATTCTGCAAACTCGTGTTAATGTACTTTGCAAAGTTATTGTAACCTTTCGAATCAAATGCTCCAAAAGATAAGAAGTGCTGATTGAATACTTCTGCGAGGGGCTCACCACTCAGGACTTTATCGCCAAGCGTTAGCTCCTGGGGGAGGCCGCTTTTTGTAGGCCGCAATAGGTCCTTAAGGGTACGCCATGTTTTCTTAGGATCATAAAGAATACCAGTAAATTTGTTGGCGTAATAATCAACTCGTGATTTTTTTTATGTCAGCATTTAATTTATTTCTGACTTTTTTATACTGCTTAAGCACTTCGGTGTCTCTACATTTTATAAAATCACAAAAAAGTTTATCTCTCGCTTTGATTCTCTTTACAAGTTCATAAGTAATCCAGGGCTTCCTCGCTTTTTTAAACTTCCTAATTTGTACCACAGGAAACGAATATTCATAAATTTCAATAATTTTCTCAATGAAAGTATTGTAAAATAGGTTTGGATCGCAATTTTTACCATTTAAAATGGTTGTGCTCACGAAAATTATCTACAGCACGCTTAGTTATCTCCCGCGTTGTTTTGGTCGAGTGCTCTGCTACAACATGCGATAATGAATACTTGGAAATGAAGCGAAACAAAGGTAAATGGTCACTAACTGCACTAACAAGCACTCCTGCTTTTACAGCACTTTTCTCTTGGTTAGTCAGACAAAGATCAATCAAAGTTTCACTAGAGGCGTTGATGAGGGTAGGCAGAGTAATATTGTTCGAAAAACCGTACACTGATAGAAGGTCAACAAATTAATTAACTTGTGTATCACCAGATTTTAGCAAGTCAATGTTGAAATCACTTAATATAACAACCGTAAAACAATTTTCCCCTAAAATTTACTATTTTTTTGGCATTGGGAGCATTTCTATTACAATCCAACCTTGAAAGTGCGCATGAAAGAATAAACATCAAAGTGGCTGAAAAACGTTTGTTTTTCCAAAGTGTTCTCTTTTCGAGAATTGTTGGCCACCTTTTGTGGTCTAACTTTTAATAGAGACGATGTTTAGCTCCGCGTGAAATGTCTGTCGTGACCGAAAACTATCATCATCATGAACCGGCACGCACTCTTTGTCCTCTTCTTCGTCTCTTGCTTTACTTTCAGAACACCACGCCGATTTGTCCGGTGTTTAGCAAGGTGGTGAGAGAAAGAGAAAAAAAAGGGAGAGCAAAACAAATAACGATATGGGGAGAAAGAAGAACAGCTAAAATCTTTGCGACAAAAAACGAAATGGCCTCGCGAGTAGAAAGTAGCAGGCGACTAGATAGATAGATAGATAGATAGATAGATAGATAGATAGATAGATAGATAGATAGATAGATAGATAGATAGATAGATAGATACGCTCCAAGTCGCAGAAGATTGTTCAGTAATGTTTCGCACTTAAAAATTTCTCACTAGGCGGCGGATTTGAAACCGCGTAAGCACGATCCTAAGTCGAACGTCTGAACCATTCGGCTGTCCAGGCACGCTGGCAGAATATAGCATATCCTTTTATTGTATCGCAAGGCAAGGAGGCAGAAAAGTGAAGTAAGAGCGAGGACGAGTGAAAGGAGGAGAGTGGAGAGTAAAGCTTAGCATATAAAGAATAAGATAGAGAGTGATAGAAAGAAATGCAGAAACAGAACAAAAGAGGTGGAGCCCAAGAAAAAGAAAGAAATAGAAAGAGAGTTATGAAAAGAGAGGGAAGTAACAAAAAGAAATAGAAAAAAAAATGGGAGAGAAATACCTGGAAGTAAAAACAGACAAACATAAAAAAAGAGGAAAGAAACATAGGGAGAAAGAGAGAGGAAACTAAAGTGAAACAAAGGCCGCCCAGCTCCGCACTTCATTCAGGCTTCGCAGCACTAGTGCGAAGCTGCGCATCAGCTTCACTGTATATCTTCGCGCATCCGGTGCAAGCTACGCTGACTTTTTTGTTGTGCTCTCTCTGGTTTGATGTTATGTCCGAACGAATTGATTAAACCCTACACTCGAAATCTGCAAAGCTCTTTGGTAATCGACAACGGCAATGTAAAATAAAAATGCACGTACACATGGACGGTATCGTATAACTTGAAATGCTACTGCACGAGGGGAATTCGACGTGACCTCCACACGGTAACTTATCAAAGCGTACTCACTCACTCGTCGAGGTACCTACACTGTAGATTAGAAGTCATGGGGTTGCCGGCTTTGTTGGCTGGGCTCTCAGCGATTGATCAGAACCCTTTCTCGCAATCAATCGCTATATATATTTATATGCATAACAAGAGCCATGTCGTGTTTCTATGTATTGATGCAGATACCGATGTTAACGCCCATGTTTACGTGGTGTTCTGTTCAACATGATTCAAGTTTATGCCACAGTTTTATTTTTAGGCTAGTGACATTGAAGCGATTGAATACTGTAGACACAGCTGTACTCCATCATGCAATTACAAAATATGTCGAAGGGCCTAAGCGCTGTTGTGTACAAACTTACCTTAGCTTATATGATCATGGTCGTTCTGACGATTAAAATAATTGTAATGTTGCATCGCAGAACAATTGATTGAAATCCAATGTTCTGGAATTTTAGAGCGGTCTTGAAACTGTGTCCCGACCCCTATTCTCAAAACTTTCGTTTCGCATTAGACTTGTATTCACGCTACATTCGGACTTACAACTCTTAGATTCTAAAATTCCCTCCTCCCGCCCCTTAAATGGCGTTCTCAAAGCGGTTCTTCAGCATCCGCGAAGCGAGGGCTGAGTAATCTGTCAATCACTTTACGCAGCTTCAGGTGTATGTCGGGAAGGACATTGCAAATGCAAGGCGCTTGTGCTGTTGTCAACTTCGCGGTTGTGTTGCTCTTTGTGTCTGCTATATGACCGCGTTCTTGCTCTCTGCGCGGTAATGGCATGAGTTATCGTTTTCCTGGAGGGGGCGGGGACCCAACTTCAGTTCCACAATGTTATCTCTCTCTCTCTCCCTTAATATATATATATATATATATATATATATATATATATATATATATATATATATATATATATATATGTGTGTGTGTGTGTGTGTGTGTGTGTGTGTGTGTGTGTGTGTGCATACATACATAGAGAGAGAGAGTCCGGCTCCCAAATTAAACTGCAGACATAACTAATTAGCGCAAAAAACAACGGACAAGGTAGAGACGACAGACAGGACGGAGCGCATACTGTCTGTCGTCTCTACCTCGTCCGTTGTTTTTTGCGCTAATTAGTTATGTCTGCAGGTAATACGCACCAACTAGCCCAACTCACGTCTCCAACCCAAATTAAAGAATGTAATACAACCTTAGTCTCTTAGGTGCCGACACCGCAATACCATTATGCATATATCTAGTGGGAGACATTCGAGACTTATTTTTCAATTTACGCAAACAACGATCTACCCCGTAACGCCTGGCTCAAACCGAAAAAAGGCCGCATAGGCTGCAACTCACTGACTGCTTCGCATAAAATCAATTCCCATAATGCGTGGGATTTGCCAAATTTTTTTCATCGGCATAGGCTTTACTTTGTTAAACCATGCACAAGATAGGAGAGAGGGGGCTAATGCTGGCACAGGAAGCTTTGATTACGCCCGTGAATTCGATTCAAGACGGTCTGCATTCAATTTAAGCTCGAGTTACGAATGTTTCCCCCCGACGGTTGTTTTCTGGACGAATATTAGGATTGCTTTTCGGTCACCGGTGCCAGTTAGCAGTAAATCCTTTTCGGCATAGAAATAAACCGCATGGAAATAAACCATGCGTACTATCTTTTCTCGGTACTTTTATAGGCAGGCATGTCGAAGGGTACGAATTTGTAGACAACCAAGGAATTACCATCTGGCGAGCAAGTCTTGGCGAAATTAATCATTCCCAGACTGCTTGCGTAGGGATTGCTTTGTGTTCACAGAATCATTTCTGCGTTCTGAAAACCAGTCGAGACGCAGTTCAACACTAACTTGTCATAGCTTTAGAGGCCGCTTAAGTTGTCAACACAACACATTCTGCACATACAAATTCATTTGAGGGGCATTTCTAACTGAATATTTGACTTGTCACTGGTCCATGATCCCAATTTTAAAAATCTGAAATGAAAAAGAAGCAGGTATAAACAGCCCCCCAGTGAAATGGCTGCCAGACATGGCGAGTAAGAGCGCGTTGTCACTGTACGGAGACGTAAGCCAAGCTCTTAAAAATATCCCGGGCCGACACCAGGGGGGCTCCGCTCCCCATGAAGCCGTCCGGAGGGGGTCTGAGCGCCCCAGCCCCCCCCCGTACTCTCCGCCTATATGGATGAGTCCCTTGGGACTTCGATACGGTACGATAATACATATTATTTAAAATAGCGCAACCGACAGGACAAGATGAGGACGAGAAGTAGACACAACGAACGCTTCGTTGTGTCTACTTCTTGCACTCCTCGTGTCCTGTCGGTTGCGCTGCTTTAAATAATATGGAACCATGCCAACTAGCCCAGCTGTCGACCTTGCTATAAGATAAGACACTTCTAAACGTACGCCATCCAGTGCGAATCAGTCATGAGGCAAGAAAACGCGGACACGTTCAGTACGCTGCGCGACCATGGCGACAAGACACAATCTCACTTCCTCGCGTCCCTGAGTCTGTCAAACATCCACTGTGTGGTTGTAATGAGAACGTGTGGTTCTCAAGGTACTTATGGTTGGGAGCGCAAACGGTCCCACCAATCGACGAGGCTGGTTGCAAGCTTAGGAACCACTCTTTATAGAAAACATGGAAAAGACACACACACACACACAACGAGAAAACCGCGCAAAACAGAAAGGAAAAGAAAATGCACACTAATGACGGTCTTTGAAGGGTCGCGTCAAGAAGTCAGTCAAATCCAGCAGAGGCTCACCCACAGTAAGGCCGGATGCGTTGTGCGAGGCGAGTTGACGAGCGACGCAGGGTGGCTTTGAGGAGGTCAGCGACGGCTTGAGAAGGCAGACGAACAACCCGGAGGCTTGAAGAAGTGAAGCGTTGGAGGCGGGGGATGTCAACGGCCACGTGAAGCCCGTAACTTCAACTCGTGGTCGCGTCCGAGAACGTCGGCACTCGGGCCCGGTCACCCGACTGTGTCGAACGCCCAACACCGTCTGCCCGTTCTTTTTCTTCCACGCACGTGACTCTTTTCCTGCCTCTCTCTTCCGCGCGTGCATCAACGTCCTCGTCTTCGTCGTCTTCTGTCACCGCCACACACACACACACAGGCGCACCCGCTCGTTGTCGCGCACACCACACAGGCCCCCCACTCATGTCTTTTGTTCATTCAGCAATATGAACAAAAGGCGAAACATGCGCGTCACATTAAGGCACAATAACATCTCATCCTACTACACAATATCTTACCACATGAGACCACACGACACCACGATACAGTTTCTCCACCAACCAATGAGCAACACCTTGCAAGTCACGTGCAAGCCGGTCAGTCAACATGTCGCCTCATATGGAGGCTCAAACTATACATGTCTATTATCAGCAATAAAGTGCGTTCATTTGTCAGTCAAAATACAAAAAAAAGCCGTCGGTTCACAAAGCAGTAAAGCTACTGGTTCCCACTCGAAGTAAAGGACCCGTTGCACAAGCGTTGCCGACCACCGCACCATGCACGCACGTCTGTGCCTCGGTCGCGTGAAGGGACTGGACCATAGCTAATTTAAACGCTTTGTCTTTGCAGGTTGCAAATGCATCATTTGTCTTTACCAGAAAGATTTTTTTCCCGCACCCCTTTAGGCCGCACTGAAAAACTATCTATTTCAGCAATAGGCCCTACCCAACACTTTGCGGTGCACATATTTAACTTTTCGAGAGCACTCGCAAGGTAGAGACCAAAGTGCACGATGAATCTGTTGTAAGCTTTTCTTCTCTGCTATACTATTCCACATTTACCGTGGGAGTAGTTGCGCGGTTTCGTAAGGCATGGGATGCTATGTCCCCCTATGTCTTCTCACCAGTATTGCCTCTTTTCTTACATAAAAAGCATTGCACCACTGTACAACTGTTCCGTAGAAATCTAGAGCTCTTCTCATTGCTCCTACATGCGAGAGCCCCACGGACGCTACCGCTCTCTCGTGCCTCCGTGTCGTTATGGTTTTTATTTCTTTCAAGGTGGCTCGGACTCGCTGTTCGGCTATCTTCGCATACATCCGAATAAAGTCTTTTCAGAGGCCGTTCAGTGCCAGTAATGACATTATCTTCTTCGTGTCCGGATGTTTCGAGAACAGCAGTTTCCTCGCTTTTGTCTGCTATGAATGAACGGGATTTGGGTAAAAGATATATTGTGTTGCTTTGCTGCTGACTTTGAGAAAGGGTGTTAACCGGCTTTCCTGCCTTGGTTGTTGATGTTCTGAGACTCAAGCTGGGTGCGACTTGTTTGCAGGCTTCATCTTCACCCGTTTGGAAAATACCTCTCGCGTCCCTTTTCTTCTCGGAGTCTTCAGTGTAGCGACGCTTGTACCTTCTAGAAGCATCACACTCGGGTGTCAGAGACGCGTGCTCTTGACATTGACTCTGCAGGTCTTCTTTAGAGGCACACGACTTTGTAGGTATAGCAGCTGTCCAAGAGCCATGTTTCGTGTCAAAGTCGGTGACCATAAGATGGTCGTTCCGTCCTACTCCTCTCCCAACTAGCGTGGGCGGCTCTCGTTGTGACTCGTACTGCCATTTAGGGTTGGGGTTATTAGCACATCGAGCGCCCGGGATATTACCGACAATTACATCGTGCATAGGACGCTCCATGCACTTCACAAGCAGTTTCCCTGTATAGTACGGCGACGACAGATACACCCACTCCTCTGGGAGCTCAAGTGGCGTCCCATCCGCCAAGATAATTGTACTGGTATCTCCCGTTAACGCCGTGTCAGGTACCAAATTTCGCTGAACTACTGCTGTGTTGCTGCCCGTGTCACGTAGCACCGTCACCTTTCGCCCAAAAACATAGCCTACAGACGTCGGCATCAACATTTTTTTTAAAGCCTCCTCGAAACTGATGATTTTTGCCGCTTGCTAACACCCCGAGAAGTAGCGATGCTTCGGTGTTCGGAGGCCCATTTGTGTTGGCTCGCTCCTGTGTCATGCCTTCCCTTGGTGTAAGCGCATCCCCTGGCCCTTCAGTCAGCATGCATGCCACTTGATTCACGTGCCTACTCCGCCTACAGTCAGCAGTAAGATGTCCTGTTTTGTCACAAATCTGACAAAAAGGTGCCCTGTTTTTCCAGCGACACGCCGAAGCGTCGTGTCCGACACGGTCTTAAAGAAAACACTTCATTTGTAGTGGCTTCGGACAGCCCTTGTCATATTTGCGTTCCTCTTTGGTAATTGGGTCGCCGGGCGTCTCTCGGAATTGGCCCAAATTCTGTTGCCTCTGTGCTTCCATGAAATGGTCGCATGCTTCAGACATCTCCGCTAACGTTTCGCAGTTTCGTTCTCTTAGAAACACGGCCAGCTTGACATGACAGCTCTTCAAGAACTGCTCGGCTACAAGAAGGTCCCTTATGGCATCAAAAGTTTTGTCTATTTCGGACATTTCAATCCATTGGTCGAAGTATCCCTGAAGCCGATCGGCGAATTGGCTGCCTGTCTCGAGGTCGTCGGGTTTGCACGAGCGGAACTTCTCTCGATAGCCGTCTGCCGTAAAACGAAATCGTTGCAACAACGCCTTTTTTTGCCTTGTCGTAATCCAACTAGTCCGCGGGTGACAGCCGTCCAAACGCCTTGAGGGCCTCGCCCACCAGAAGCATGCCTAATGCGGTAGCCCACTTATCTCTGGGCCAGTCCTGCCCTGTTTCCACCACTTCAAAACGCCTGAAGTAAGCATCGAGATCGTCTCGTTTTTCGTCGAACGCCGGCATAAAATTCCGGGGGCATATATGTATTGGCACGGAACGATCAGTGACGGAGGCCGGTTCCTCGCGTCTACCCGAACCCGTTTCAGCTTCTGTGAGACGTAAGCGAAGCAACAAAATTTTCTCCTCTAACGCTGCTTTCTCGTGGGCCAAGTCTAATTCTGCTTTCCGTGCGCGCTCCTCGCGTTCGGCCTTCTCGCGCGCCAAATCTGATTCTTCTTTTCGGGCACGCTCCTCGCGTTCGGCCTGCTCACGCCTTGCATCGCGTTCAGCGGCACGCTCCTCTCGGGCACGCGCCTGTTCCTGCTCCACCCACTTTTGAAGCGCCTCCCCGTTTAGGCCTCACTTCTCGCTGGCGCTTACTAAGTCTCAGATCCATGTTTCGTACATCAATGGAAACCTACAATCAGCCTCGTCCTGTCGCGGATGCCATTGTAATGAGAACGTGAGGTTCCCAAGGTGCTCATGGTTGGGAGCGCAAACCGTCCCACCAATCGACGAGGCTGGTTGCAAGTTCAGGAACCACACTTTATAGAAAACATGGAAAAGACACACACACACACAACGAGTAAACCGCGCAAAACACAAAGGAGAAGAAGATGCACACTAATGACGGTCTTTGAAGGGTCGCGGCAAGAAGTCAGTCAAATCCAGCAGATGCTCACCCACAGTAAGGCCGGATGCGTTGTGCGAGGCGAGTTGACGAGCGACGCAGGGTGGCTTTGAGGAGGTCAGCGACGGCTTGAGAAGGCAGACGAACAACCCGGAGGCTTGAAGAAGCGAAGCGTTGGAGGCGGGGGATGTCAACGGCCACGTGAAGCCCATAACTTCAACTCGTGGTCGCGTCCGAGAACGTCGGCACTCGGGCCCGGTCACCCGACTGTGTCGAACGCCCAACACCGTCTGTCCGTTCTTTTTCTTCCACGCACGTGACTCTTTTCCTGCATCTCTCTTCCGCGCGTGCATCAACGTCCTCGTCTTCGACGTCTTCTGTCGCCGCCACACACACACAGGCGCACCCGCTCGTTGTCGCGCACACCACAGTGGTATCTTTTGTTACTGTAGCGAGAGAAGAAGAGACGTGAGAAGACGTCGGGACGGCGTCCGACGTGGCCGTGCCGAACTCGCCACTTTATTCGGGAACTGCCGAAGTGGAGCGGCGGCGGCTGCCTGCTTCCGAACAGCCAGGCGCGTGAACTCGTTCTCTCTCGCACCTCGAGGTACGCATGAGCTGCGCGAGAGGCGCGGCGCGGTCGCAATGATGATCATGATGAAGGGCGATGATGGTGACGCTACAGATTACTCCCCCCCCCGCAGAAATGTAGCCGAAATGAAAATTATGAGGACGTATATACAAGAGATATCGTGACGCGAAACAGAGGTCCGTGGACTGTCCAAGTCGTCATCGTTGGAGAGGCACGGGGTCTTTATCTTTCCGGCGGGCGGCACTGGGAGAAGTGCAGGGGTCGAAGAAGACACCAGGGTACTGCGGTAGACAAGTGGGACCCATGACGACCTGGTGGGATGTCTCGAGTGCACACCCTGTGTCGTGAACGGTCACGGCTGGCAAAGGTGCCCACAGATGGAGTTGTTGCAAGGCGCCGAAGAGCCTGTGTGGGCAATGGAGGCGAAACGCACCGATGTATCGCAGCGGAGCCATGACGACTGAGCATCAACGAGTGACGGCTGCGATGGGGTCTCCGCATGCGTGCATGGCGCTGACATGGCTTTCGACAAGGAGCAGTGGGTTGGTCGTGCTGGTGTGGACGCCGCTGTGGATAGAACGCCGACTTCAGCGTTTTAGTGCGGCTGGCGTGCTCGTACGGGTGGTCGAGTCGACGGATGCGGGAACGCCGTGCTCGAAGAACCGCAGAATGGGCACTGCGAGTCGGTAGGTGTACGGCCAATGGTTGACCAATGCGTCTCGTCAAGAGACGGAGAAGACGAGACGTGAGAAGACGTCGGGACGCCGGCCGACGTGGCCGTGCCGAACTCGCCACTTTATTCGTCCGAACAGCGAGGCGCGTGAACTTGTTCTCTCTCGCACCTCGAGCTACGCATGAGTTGCGCGAGAGGCGCGGCGCGGTCGCTGGTAAATGATGATGATGATGAAGTGCGTTGATGGTGACGCTACAGTTACGAATGCTGGTCACAGCAGTAAAAATGACTCACAGGGAAGCAATATTCTGTTTTTAATGTGTTGCTTGCTTGTTTTTATATAATTCAATGCAGTATATATACTTGAATTAATGCTCCTGCTTACGCTACTCGTCACAGATGTAACACGCCAGAAGAAAAAAGAATCCCAAATCTTTCGTTGACTTTTCATTCGTATTGAAACAAACTTTTATGCTATGCTGTTATGTACACAAAATGTTATGTTGTTGGCTGTAATGTTGTTAGGCTGTTTACTCGGCGACAACTTATCTTGACATTAAAGCGAAGGTTACGGAGGTGGGGCTTTCCGCACATTCGTGTTGCTCCGCAAGTAATACGGCAGCTTCCGGCTGTTTTCGGTCTTGCTCGCTCACATTGTTAAAGCGCTAAAACATATGCTAGAAAATTATGAATGGGAAGAACATTTATTTGTTGAGTGTACTATTTTAGTGTCCTATGACGAGTATATTTTTCTTGGAGAACTAAACAACGCGTTTGCGGCCGCACACTGACGTCACGGACGCCACATTTCCTTGGAAAACGGGTGCGCTGAAAAGGTGGTGCTGTCTAAGAAATGGAGAGAAAAGGAAAGCACTCTTGCAAGGTGAACAATAACTCAATTTTACCTACGATTGCCCGGAACAGTTTCAGTGTCATAATAAATAAAGCATTATTTATTTCAGCAACACACGTAAGGATATTATCGGTAAACTTAAGTACTATTTATTGGCGTGGTAGCAGGCACGCTCTTCATTTCTGTAGCTTCCATAGTGCTGTCAAGAACAGTTGTCGCCGAGTAAAGATGGTGTTTTGGGCTCATATCAGACATTGACGACAATCAACTTGTTATACACGTCGATGAAGGAATAGCTGCTAAGCGTTTTCACTGTGGTAATCTTGCCACCTTAAATGAACTGAATGAAGGTCGAAATGACGGTGTAAAATACTGCAGGAGAATTTATGAATGGAAGGCGCAGTTGAGTCAAGAGATTTTTATGCCCCCTGAAGCAGGAATCACCGTCAAAAATGAGACCATTGCGACTATCGGTGTGCCCTTTTGAAACTTCCTGGCACAGAGAGAAGTCGGGACAGACCTGCCTATATCCAGAGAAAAAAATTACACCATCTCCCGCTAAAGGAAACCATGTGTAGATGTGAAGCAGCGGGCGCTAACGCTTACACTGGCGGCGGCGTTGACGCTGGCGCTTATCGCAGCGTTGCGCAGGAGAGAAAACTGGGGAGGCGCAAAGCACGCAGTGATGGAGCGGTGTTTCCTACTGGAACATGCCAATCGCTGCTAATGGGCAATGAGAGGCAGAAGACTCCGACTGGACACAGAGACCCGGAGTCCGCTTTTAGTCAACGCGCACGCTGCGAATTTTTATTGTTCAACAACGCACAGGAGAAATCTCCCACCGGCACCACCTTGCAGGTCAAGATCCATTGCCATATATACTGGGTGGCCAGTGAACGGTTGTGCAGCGCGAGCAGTCGGTTTTTTCAACCAAGAAACTCGCTAGCAGACGCTACCTGCGTCGTCGTCGTGAGGCGAGAGAGGGGGGGAGCGTAGGAGAGGAGAGAGAGGGGGGGACGCGCATGCGCAGTGGGAGTGTGGACGCCGCTGGCAGGGATGCCTAGAGGAGAGAGGGGGGGGAGCGTAAGAGGGGAGAGAGGAGGAGAGGCGCTTGCGCAGTGAGGGTGTGGTTCTCGCGGGGAGGGATGCCTGGAAGAGAGAGGGGGGAGAGGAGGTTTTCATTTTTATTTTTTTTAAAGGGTTTGCGCATGCGCAGTAAGGGAGGCCGCGTGGCACACCACCACCACCACCACCACCACCGGATTAAGCTTCGCCATAAGATGCTTCACATCTAAAAAAAAAGCAAATGCAGACGATAATAGCCGAAAATGTTCGCGGGTAGATACGCCGGGCGTAGAGCCAAGGTTATGCATCGTAACATTTAGCCGCAAGAAAGTGCTTCTTGTGAGCGCAGTGAACTGGAAGCTTTCAGCAAGCCTAGGCAGCATCGATGACACCCCGGGAACGTTGTGAACTTCTTGCTCTACCAGCAAAACTTGCGATAAAATAAGACCAAGAATCTTATTCGTGAAGCATAGACTTGTATAATGAACTAGTCAAGAAAATTGAAAGAGAACCGCGGCCTGTGGTACCGAGTGGCTGGCTCCTTTCACCAGGCATAAGGTGAGCCGTCAGCACGTACTTGCCATGCGTGAGTACTACACAAAGGACGAGTTAGAACGTTGGACGAGTTGGATCGATGCAGATAAATCATCCGTCTGAAAGTCTTTGACGACAAGGCTCATTACAGAAGCATTCCGTATACTCCAAGACAACCATCCTGATTCTGGCATTGGTACAGTGAACTCTCACTTGTGCGAAGGTCAGTTTAACGAATATTTCAGAATAACGAACTTTTAGAAAAGCGCCGGCGGTTTTCTTATGCATTCTCTCCAAAAATCGTTCAGTTAAACGAATTTCTGAATAGTGAATATTTAGGTTGAACGAACTTGATCTGCGGACACAGGCTCACTATAGAGGTCATTAAAAAAGTGTTGCACCCCGCAGCACTCGCGCCACCCATGCGTGCCACCCCCGAATGACCATCCATCGACGGTCGTGCAACCTGGCTTGTGCATGCAGTGGAGCCGGGAAAGCCGCCGTGCGGGAGGCGAATACGAGCCACGCGCGCTTCAGTACCTGTGCAAAGCTTTCGCATTTGGAAATTTTTCCTAGTGTTTGTCCGAAACCGAAAGAAACAGAGTGGGACGAAGAAGTTCCAATGGCTGATTCAGGTTCAAATCCTGTGTCTCTAGCTTTATATCATAAAGTTGCGACACTTCGTGTCACAGCAACAAGCTGTGCCAGATGCAGTGCTCAAAATCGTTGACTTTCTGGACTGTTTTTTTTTCTCTTCTACTGCATTAAGGGCGACAGTCCGAATAAATATTGCAGAATTATTTTGAAAATAAATTGCACTTCAAGCGTCCGACTACACTTGTGCTGTGTCCATTGCTGTTCCGTATTCTTGTGAATATTCGGTTTAGAGAACTTTCAGTTGGGTGAACAATTTTTTGGGGTCATTTAGAGTTCAAGCAAGTGCGACTTCACTGTATATCGAAATTCTACACCTTGCGACCGCTTTGGGTAAAATGTTATGGTCTTCAGCATTCTGTGTGCGCTTGTGTCATTTGGGCCAACGTTTTAGTTGGCGCAAATGACACAAGCGCACACAGAATTGCATTGCCGCTCTTGAGAACATTAATAGCCTCAGAATGGATGCACATGAGCTTCACTCAGCGTTCATTTGCATTCCGTCATCCCCACACTGTCATTTACGCGAATGCAAATCTCTTTCTAAAAGGGAGGTCTCCGGCAGTGGATGAACTTAATATCTCAGAAGGCGAAGGAGTACTGCTAGCAACGTGGGAGGTAATTACGTTCTGGTGTTAGCCGAATGGTGGATCGTGCACAACGACATCAGGAAGAGACAAGGTAAAGCTATTTGCCAGGAAAACCAATGCACACAGCGTGGGGACATTGTATTCCAAACTGATTTTGCCCAAAACTGAACTGTACTGCGTCCTAACATAGTTAAGAAATACCCCTGGCAGAAACAGAAAGCTTCTATGTTTACATGCGTGGTCAAAACGAAAAAGTCTGCAAAACGTTTCGCGATTCTTAGTGACAACTTGATCCACGACTCCGCACATGCCTGCGAGAGTATGGGTGGATGATAATCTACTGGTGTACTCCAGGGTGACATATCTGAATGATGGAGTGATATCTTAAAAAAAAAAAAAAAAACACCAGGCCTGCGCGAAACGCGAATCACAGTCATAGCGACAGCTGGCAGAGCGGCCTATCTAGAACCGTTTTTAAACATTCTTGTGGCATCTACTACAAGTAGATGTGCTTGGTACCCACTACGCCATAAATTATCATAATGTTTGTGTAGTTGGGAAGCATCCCGTATGCCATTATTCGTCATTTTTCGGAAAAGCGCGGTACACACTACACGCTTGTAACGCATTATGTGCACTTTGTTGATGTTGTGGCTGACGACGATGAAGAATTATGCCTGAGGCTTTTGTAATGGGGTGGAGAATTGAACGACCCACTCGTTACGCAATTCGGATTGTATGATGCCTGATTATTACATTACTGTTCTAAAGCGCTTTATTACACATGTTAACGCGATTCCTTACCCGACATGGAGCCTGCATAGGGCCAGTTTGCCACGCAGTTTCAAGCACCGGCGTAGCTAAGTGGTAGAGTGCTGGGCTGCTACGCCGAGGCCCTGGTTTGATTCCTATTTTGTCATAGGTATTTTTTATTTATTTTTTTTTTCGCTTGATAGTGGTACGGATAGCGGCGGCGGCGGCGGTGGTGGCGGACAACTGCGGCGCGAAAACGGGCCTCGTTGTGATCTCATAAAAGCTTTCGCTGTAAAACAGATACCACCTCTTTGAGTTCAGGAAAAGTGACTGTCCCAATACAAAATGGACACTCTCAGCGACTGGACACGGGTAAAACGCGTGCGACGGAGTTGGAGGGCCCGTCAAGTATCAGGCAATGGTTACCATTTTTTGTTTCTTTTAGAATGAATACTCAACAACTGGAGAACAGACCCTGAAAGGGCTATTAGTGCAGTCCGAGACTTTATAACTATTTTATCAGGAAAACCGAATTATGTGGATCTTATAAAACAGGAAGCAAAGGAACTTGTTACCTTCCGCAACTTAAGAAAGGAAGAGTGGACGAGAGTGCGCGCCTTCCATGACATACAGTCTTGGAACGCCTAACAGCTATCCAAATCAGGGGAAGCATGTTCTGAACTGTGCGTGGCACGCATGTCCGCGTCAGCTTGGAAGAAAATATGTGTACAAGAATTAAGATAGTCTGCGCTGTCGAATCATTCGAGTAATAGATTGCAGCACAGAAGTTAAAACCAACATAATCGTATAAAAATGGCCATGTTTCACCAGTGACCATATGTAGTTTCGTAACGGCAACTTAGCTGCCATGCGAAACATCATTTTTTTTTACTTCAATAGATCATATAGGATATTTTGTGTAACTTATAACTAAAGCTGGCGAGAACAGCAGCGGCACTCAGACTGTTCGTCATTATTGACTCCCGCGGCTCTCCGCAAAAAAAAAAAAAAAAAAAATTCTGCGCCAAAATTTATTCCCGATTTCTTTTTATTTCATTTATAAGCCAACGATAAATAAAATTCAAATATAAATGTAGAAAGACGACCGGCCATCCTTTGATCGATATTACGCGGAATCACCCTTCGTTTATTGTTTATGTGCTGTGCAGAATCAGAACATTGACTTCGCACGTTTCGAACTACAATTTACTACAGCTGAACACCGCTGATACGTTTTTCATGAGATTGGAAAACAAAGAAAACATAAAATTATGAAAATTTAGAGTAGTAATCTCAAGCACACAGTTTTATTTCAAACATTTCTCCTCAATAAATTTCACAGCGTCGCCTGGCGCATTTTCTCACGCCCGATCCAGGCACCTACAGTACCATCTGGAATTTGGCGTCGTCACAGCGCGCAAATATCCGCTACAAATCCAGCGCTGTTACGGCCAATGTTGCCATTGGCTCTGCAAACAGGTTGACTCCGGCCAACAAGAACTAATCTTGAAGTCCGTACTTTTGTTGAATGCAGAAAACCAATTTTTTAGCTTCCGAACACGTCGCAGACGCCATGTTTACATGAAAAATAAAGATCTGTGAGCTTGTGTTATTGGTGGCGGGACTTAAAAATGCATCATACCTGTAGCCCACACCGCATCTGGCGGCGAATACGATCAACAAGCCACCAAGTGGACCAAGCCAAGGTACGTGAAAAGTAAACATGGCCACCTGGTCCGTCTCGGAGGGTTGGTTCGCAACTTAAAATGCGGGAAGGGTCCCACTATGCGACAGATAGCGTGATTTCCAATGCGTGGTATCATACGCTATCTATACCAAGGCTGGCTGAACAGGATGTAACAGCTAGGAAAACGCAGCATCTGGGAACGTAACAGCGGGCTTCTCTGCAGAGCAGCCGCAGACGTAAGTCGCACTCGCACTTAGTATCTAAGCAGTTAGTCATATCTATGCAGAAAACATCACATTTCGGAACTGTGCACTGCACGATGGAGTATTGATCAGCCGCTGGTGAGTATTTTCCGTAATTCTTGTGCACGTTTCGCGTACAGCAGCAGTAATAATTCATTCTAGCAGAACAGACCATTAGGCTTACAGCTGTATACACCATGCTCACGTTTGCTCTGAGACCAAAAATACTCAATTACAAATATTTTGTTAAGCGTCCAAATGTATTTCTTACTATAACAGACTGAAACGAGGGCCTAACTGCTTATTAGACTACACAAATCAGGAGCCAAAGCGCGGTGATTGAACGTTGCTAACAAACCTTCACTCACAGCGGTAACTGCAGCCGCTGACGTACGGCTTTAAGCTGTACGAGATGTAATGACGGATTGATATAGTTGCTTGTTCTTGTTTATTCGACTTATGCTAATGCCATTTTGTGCTGTGAACGATAAACCATTTCATTGTAGCTAAAGGAACTAACTTGCGGCTCTCGATAGCACATTGTTTTAGCGTATACAAGCGTCCATCGCCAAATTATATTCTATAAAATAGATAAGTGCTAGATAAGAATATAATAATATTTCGAATATACACCATAAATTATGCACTCCACGCCTCCTGATCCGATATAAAATTTTATAAAATGTCCGCACAGCCCGCCCAGTTTTCTCCAAAATACCGTCAGCGTTCCCAGTGCGTGGGAAGACACTGTACTATCGGTGTCAAATGAAACGCGAACAGTGGCCAGCAGTCGCAGTTGTGTAGTGCGGCGCCCGCCAGGCAGCACCATTGATAGGCGCTTGCACCCGGTTTAGCAGCACTGCGCATATGCGCCTGTCGATGATGATAACTGGACGGCGTGCACTATGCAACTTCGAATGGTTGCCGCTGTTCGGTTTTCATTTGACGCCGATAGTACAGTATCCACATTGCCTCCCAGTGTGCTGCAAGAACTGAGCCACACTATATAGTATTCCCAGTGACTTTCAGGACACTGGGCAGCGCTAGCAATGCTCTGCAGTGTGTTACACTTCATGCCAGCGCGCTGCAACACACTGGGACACGCACTACAGCGTTTCCGGTACCGCCCAGTGCGTTGGAAGGGATAGGGAGTGGCATTGGAAACGCTGTTGGTTTCGGATAGGGTAGCGATATTGTGGCGGCCAGCGTTTCGCGGGGTGTGAAAGCAGCACACAGGTAATTAGGGATAGCGTAGACGTTGGAACTACCGATCATATTTGGACAGCTAGGCCCCATTAACGTAGATATTAGCATAATCATTCGTTCCATAACGCTTAATCTTCATCCGAATGCGATTTTTGAGCAGTGGAGCGAACACAACCCCAAATGCCCGAATGGCTGCTCACACGATTCATAACAGCGTTTTTATCACAAAAGATGAAGGATCTTATCTTATGGTATGCCCAATTTGTTATGAAGGCCCTGTTATTGTTGAGACTTAAAAGACGGCATCATCAGCTCACGCAACTCCCCACGTACAATTTTATGCGGCTTGAGCCCTACAAAAAAAAAAAACAAGAAACACTGACGCTATTTCCAATCAAAGTGGCGCGCGTTTCAAGTGAATACAGATGGAGATAAGAGACGATGACGAGCCACTTACTTATGGGTACCAGAAATCGGGGAGCTGAATTTTGTACGCTACGGGTGATCATTGACAGCGTAAATTGCCCATGGACGTCACCACACATTTTCACAAAACTTCGCCTCTCTCAAGAAAGCATTAGCTTTATCTTCTCACGGAGGGCCAGGTTTGTTCACTTATGTGCCAGACATAGAGAGCCGCAGTGTTGCTTGCTAGCGCGTTAACATTCAGGCCAGCCTATCCGAACCAAGAAATTCCTGCATCTCGTCGTCTGCTGAGCCTCCACCAGGGGCTTCACGGGACATCCCCTTGGGGGGTGGGCCAGTTTATGGGCATTTCGATTTACAACAGTATCGCAAAGTGGAATAATAAGTAAATACATTATCTACCGGCACTTATTGCGGATTCCTATGAATGTGAAAAGCTGTTGAACTGGCAAGCAACAGTTTCCTTCTCCCGAAAGCACCCACATAGTACGCTCATCCCACTTTTCTAAAAGTTCTCATCCTGTTTCATGACTTCCCCTCTGCTATGGAAACTAACATATTACGCTATGTCCATATGCTTTTCCTTAGGCCCAGACTAAGATCGGTGTTAAAAAAAGCCGGCAGATCCCACGAACTGTGGGAATCGATGTAATGCGAAGCAGCCAGGAAGGAGCAAATCATGCTTTACATAATTTGCATGTCATGTTTTACATGTTAGGACCTGTAATTTATGTTCGTCTTCAGTCACGTCGTGCAATACCAATTTTTGTGTATATCAAGCTAGCGAACTGGACGCAAGCGCACCATGAGCGTGGCATGTAATTGACGTTGTAAATGACATGCATGCCAAGATTTACACGTTACCACCTGCCACTTGTGTTCGTTACACAGTCAAGTCACTCAATACCAAATTTGGTGTATGTCAAGCTAACGAAACGACCGCGAGCACGCCATGAGCATGGCATGCAAGTCATGTCGCACATGAAAAGTCATGATTTCCATATTACCACTTGTCATTTATGTTCGTCATACAGTCACGTCACTCCATATCAAGTTTGGTGTACATCAAGCTAACGAAACGGCCGCGAGCACGCCATGAGCGTGATATCCAAGTCATGTCGCACATGACAAGTCATGATTTCCATATTATCACTTGTCATTTATGTTCGTCATACAGTCATCCCAGGCAGCACGCCGGTATTGGACCGATCTCGGCCCAACGTCGGCAAACGTCGGCGGCAATATTGGCCCCATGTCGGCAAATGACGCTCGCGCTACTTTCACCCACATCGGTCCACTGTCGGCTAGCCGGCGTTGGGCCGATGAGGGCTAGCCGGTGTTGGGCCGATGAGGGCTAGCCGGCGTTGGGCCGATGAGGGCTAGCCGGTGTTGGGCCGATGAGGGCTAGCCGGTGTTGGGCCGATGAGGGCTAGCCGGCGTTGGGCCGATGAGGGCTAGCCGGCTTTGGGCCGATGAGGGCTAGCCAGCGTTCGGCCGATGACGGCTTGCTAGCGTCGGTCCGAGACCGGCCCGCCGTTATTCAGCCGATGATGGAAAGCCGTGATTGGGCCTATCTAAGCTGGCTGATGCCGGCGTGGTGTCAGCCTCGCCGACGTCGGGAAGCCGCCGGTGCGACGGTTAGCACTCGTTATTATGGTAATTTACCGTGCGGTGAGTAAGGTAATATATTGTGCCGTTGTAGTCTGCTCGTAGCCAGTTTAGATGGGGACACCGGTGGTAGTTGCCCGATGCGTACAGTAGCTTGATTAGAAAGGCTGATACGCGTGTTATAAAGTGAAACGGCTGCGCGCCGACCATGCATAGTTCGGTGTTCCTGTGATTACTGTACTGTAAGTCAGCAGTGCTAAAGAAACCTATTCGCGGCACAACGGCATTCATCGACTACCGTTGGCGCCGTATTCGGTAAATACTTCCTAAGCAGAACGACCTATTTGGGGTCTTAGCGTAGCATTGAGACCCAAAATTCTGTGGAACCGTGCAAGGCCGAGAAGGAAAGTCAATATTGTCTCCAAAACAACTAAAAGAATGAAAGTCCTGCTGCATCAATTACGCATGCGTCTAGGTAATGAAGGAGCAACACATTTGCAAAGTGATAAACAGAAATTTATTCACACTTATGAAAACACGCCAGCAGTTCCGGAATAATAATGCCATAAAGGAACACCTAAACATCTATAGATACCGTAGCCAACATCTAAAACGATCGCACAGTCACCGTATTCCTCATGAAAAACACGAAAATATTGAGAATCGAGAGTGGGGTCAGGCGAAGAGTTACAATCATTTCAATATTATCCACGGCACATTCAGAATAAATATTTAAAAACATAGAACGGAAAAAAAATATGATTAAGAATTAACGAAGAATATCATAGGTACTTTTGTTTTGTGGACGATATCACGCTTTTCGGCAATGACGGTGACGAATCAGGAAACAAAAAAATACTGGTGATGTAAACGAAAGAAGCAGGATTAAAGATGTACCCGAAGAAAACAAAGATCATGTTAGGCGGCCCGGCGAGAAAGGGAGATTACGGGTGGCAAACAGTCTAGAAGAGCATGTATACGCGTGGGCTAGTTACTAACGGAGGAGCCCCCGCCCCCCAACCCATGTTGATCAAATTCACTGAAAAGTAAGGTTAAGTTGGTTCGTAAACGTTAGTTCATCGTAACACATGACTGGAAATTAAATTACCCGTATCCTTTAAGCGGAAATCACAAATCTTTAAGTCATACTTTATGGGACAGAACCATGAATAAACTACAGCACGCGACCTGAAAAACGTTGCGAGTGGTGCCGCAAGGTTCCACATACTGTACATCTAAACAAGGTACACACGCACGCACACATTGCTTATCTCAAGGGAAGAATGTAACGGAAAAGAAGCATGCATGAATACCTTTCACGTGTGGCTCTGGGATCGGTAAGTACACGAGCGAATAAAAGGCACGGTCAATAGCGAACGCACGATAAAGAGAACAAAAATCTGACTGGACAGACGTAAGAGCAGTCAAGACGTGTCCTTAAATGAAGCGAGTGAGTCGAATATGGAAGCACGTAGCCTCTGGCTGCTAGCTGCGGTGATATCTGCCGAAAACAGTGCTGGAATCTTGCCGCATATCCGTCTCGCACACGTTTTTGACTTTCCTCCGCACATGTCCACACACCAACACTTTTTGAAGAATTCTGCTGGCCGGACCAGAAAACCTGCTCTCGCTACAACTTATCCTTCCATCGAGCTGGCTACCCTTCCCTGCCTGGTCAAGCAAGTTTCGCGACAATAACGCCAAACGACAGGAGTAAAGGCGTGGGGGGAGGGGGGGGGGGAGGAGGAAGAAGACGAAAAAAAAAACAGATTCTCCCTTCTTAGGAGCCCGGCTCAGCCTCCGACAATAGTGTGCGCCCCCCCCCCCCCCCCCCGTGTCCCCTCCCTCCCCCCCTCCACAGCATGTCGTTTGTGGGCTACGTGGAATTTTCAATGCATCGCTTGTTACAACGCGTCGCTACGTGAAAACTTTCCGCACACCACGTTGCAACCGCATTTTTTATCGTATTTCCCGTGCAATTATTAATGAGAACTAACAGACAAAGATGCCAAGGAAAGCATAGGGGAAGCTATTAGAATTAATTGTAATGTAAATGGAAGAAAGGAAAGTGGACGAAAAGATAACTTGCCACCGGCAGGAATCCGAACCTGCGACCTTCGAATAACGCGTCCGATGCTCTCGCAGGTTCGGATCCTGCCGGTGGCAAGTTATCTTTTCATCCACTTTCCTTTCTTACATTTACATTACAATTACTTCTAATAGCTTCCCCTATACTTTCCTTGGCATCTTCGTCTGTTAGTTCTCATTAATACTGTGTTTAACAAAGCAAACGAGCCCTTAAGTTTACAATTCTTTCCTCCGTGCAATTATAGTAACATTAAATTCGACTGTTTCTAAAAGCACGTGGGAAGCAATCGTGGGAAGCAAACGAGATTTTTACTTCAAAATGATAGGTTTGGGACAAAAAGATGGCGATAAAGTGAAAACACGAACTGGCAAACACGTGTTTGTATGTTTGTTAATGATTGTTGGTCTTGGTGGGCTATAGTTGGTTTGGAAGGTTTTCACCGAAAAAACGTATCTACACATCTTCCCGGTCTTTCTTGCGCCATACCTATTTTTCTCAAGTATAATGAACAACTAGCTCAGCAACACTCCTTGTTGAGCTTTTTACTACTTCCACAAGGCAAAATTATGTGACATCACTGAAGCAAATGCGTTTGTTACGCTTGACCACAACATGCGCGCGTGTAAATACGTGCACACCCACAGACAGGAAACTATTCGTGCAGTTTATAAGCACTCGCACCATGCGGTCAGCGGCTGAAAGGACGTAAAGCATACAGCGCTAGAAATATGATGTAAGGCCCGGTTTATGCACAGAATTAGTATTCACATCAAACTTCTTCCGCTAAATGTATTCCTGCTGGAATGATTGGGCGAATCCTGATGCTGGATATATCAGTGAGGTCTACCGACCAATGGCAAAAACATTTATGAAAGAGAAGTACTTTGAATGTAAGTTCAGTTTTTGTAGCGTTGAACAGCTCGTCAACGAAATGGCCATCTAATGTGAGTCAGTCTGAAGGCCGATTTTTGGGTAGAAAAGCCACAGTGCTAGTGATAACTGTTAGTTAATCTCCTTGCAGAAACTAACAAGAGGATGCAAGCTATTTAGGCGTTACTTCGCGCCCCGAATAGTAGATGCGGCATAAGCACGATACAATGCATGCATGCACTTTCTTATTTTTGCTAGTACGCCAATCCATGTAGCAGCTTTCTGCAGCTGAGGCGAGTAATATTCAAGCGCTTAATGCTCTATGGCATTACAAGCTTGTGTTCGACGTCGACCTACAGTAGACTGCCAGCATGTCAGCGACGGTTTTATTTAGCCACTCGTTTGCGGGTGATAGTTGCGGTTGTCCGTCGGTGACTTGTATGACAAGATGGTTTGCGTTATTTCCGCCGTAAAATCTGTACCTGTGTCGGTGACGACGACTTCTATAGCGCCACGACGCAGGACGACGTTCTCAACAGGGCACTATATAACTGTCTGAAGGAAGGCAAAAGGTATTCCAGCTTCGCCGATGAAAGCTAACCAACAATTGACCAAGCCAGCATTGCTTTAAGAGAGGCAACAACACGGGTAAAAAGGCCCAATTCTGCCTGTGAAAGCCTTCAGCTGCCGATATCAGTTGAAGCAGCTGAACACCGGCAAACTCGGCCCAATGTTGCCGGTGAAAGCCATCGGCTAAGCCGATATCGGCGGAAGTACGGCGGGACGCCGGCAAACTCGACCCAATGTTGCCGGTGAAAGCCATCGGCTAAGCCGATATCGGCGGAAGTACGGCGGGACGCCGGCAAACTCGGCCCAATGTTGCCGGTGAAAGCCATCGGCTATGCCGATATAGGCGGAAGTACGGCGGGAGGCCGGCAAACTCGGCCCAATGTTGCCGGTAAAAGCCCAACATCGGCTGAAGGACGGCAAAATCGGCCCAATGTTACCGGCGAAAGTCAACGGCTCCGCCCATACTGGCTCCATGCCGGCAACGACGGACCGTGGTTGGGCCGCCCACAGCCGCCTTAAAACCAATATCGGCCCGACGTTGTGTGCTGCCTGGGATGTCACTCAATACCAAATTTGGTGTATACAAGCTAACGAAACGACCGCGAGCGCACCATGAGCGTGGCATGTAAATCATGTTGTTCAGGACATGCACGTCATTATTTGCAATTTACCACCTGTTATTTATGTTCTTCATACAGTCACGTCCCTCAATCCCAAATTTGGTGCATATCAAGCTAACGAAACGGCCGCGAGCGCGCTATGAGCGTGGCATGTAAAACATAATTTTCATGGCAAGTTATTCATGATTTTCATGATATGACCAGCCATTTATGTTCGCCATAAAGTCATGTTATGCCATACCAAATTCGGTATAAATCCTATTAACGATACGGCCAGGAGAGCACAATATTGTAGGCGGCTAGATAGATAGCTAGATAGAAAGATACGCTCAAAGTCGCCGAAGTTTGCTAAGAAATTATTCGCATGTAAAAAAAAATTGAACAACACGTCATTTCCACCAGTGGCAATTTTGTAACTTTCCATGCAAGAATGTGCAGCACACAGAGAGTCAGTAGTGTGGCTTCTCGCAGTTCTTATAGGCTTTGAAGCGTGCTCTGATGATCACTTAATGCTCATAAATATGTATGAGTCTACTTAATCGCCGAGCTTACATATATTGCATATAAGTCATACTCACTTACCCTTGTGATATTTAGTTTTTCATCGAAGTTATCATTGCTCTGGATATCATTTCCTGTACTTCCTACGCAGAGGCTGCACGCAAAAAGCAATATAAATGCGTGCAATTGCACTCTTTTAGGAAACATCGTCGGAAGTAAACTTTCCTATTTCAGTATGGATACAATACGTCGTCGTTGATGAAGCAATAACGGACCAATTAAATTCAACTTTAGTACACTTATAGCTGCGTCGCCATCGTATAGAGCGTAAATGCGCTCGTATTTGACGGGCAATATATACAAGATGAGAGAAGCACTTCTTAAATACCACGGCGGTCTCTCATTTTTTATTATATATTTTTGTAAGGTTACTGACACGAGAAAATTCCCCTTTTTGAATTGTTGCGTCTCTGGCGTCAGTGGATTTCCGCTGACGCAGAAGCGGGGGTATGGTGCATTCTCTTATTATAAAGGCGTGCGTTTTCAAGGGAATCGATACCCAGATACAGGCAGGACGTCTGATTAAATTATACACTGAAGAATTCCTCGCTTCCCTCATGACCAACGTCTGCTTATTGACGTTAACTATAAAGGGATCCAGATTCCTCCAGATCATGCCTGTAGGTGCAAGCAACTAGTGTCCTTTAGGCGGAAAGAATAATTACGAAACACTGTCGTTTCCGTCGCCTTCGGTATTCGTTTGTCATCCCAATGGCGCGCTTTTCACCAAGTCATGTGAGGATGATGCTTCCAGTGCACTTTCACTGCGACAGAAATCGCAGGCAAAACAAATTCAAGTTTGGCAGCGAAGCAACAGTCCATTCCCCGGTCCACAGGAAAACAGTTAAAGCATCCATCACTCGAGAGCTCGCGCTTGCGCGGGCTCCCGCATTGCGCTCGTAGCTAATAAAATTCTCGGAGCCTTTATCGCTCGCCAGCACCCTCTGCTTCGTTCTGAAGCTAAGAAGGGACGTGATGCTGGTTGCTTTTGAACTCGTTTAGTAGAGAACACGAAGTGGACCACAACCGGTCGTGAAATTTTACTGTGCAAGTGGCACGGCGAGCTGTGCCGTCAAGCCTGAAATGCAATATTTCGCGTTACACTTAAATGTCTCGTGAACTCACCTCGAAATTTTGTCGCTACTGTAGTTACATCTTACTGCGAAGGACAAGCGTGATGATCCTGTTCCACGCAGTAATAATGCATGTGATACATTCTGTAGACTGGTCATTTTCTTGTTGAGAACGGGCACGTAGGCTGACAAGGTCATTTCTGTCAGGCGAGTACACCCGGTATATAAAGTCTGCCAATCTATTTCAATGGTTGTTCGCATAGTTTCTCCGCGGCGTTTGCCGGTGCATTATATCTGGCCCCTTTTTTGCGTGGCTCAGGTGACTACTTGTTGGGTAAAAACGTGTTTAGAATTTTCTTTAGCATGAGAAACAAATACGCCTTGGGAGATGGAAGGCAGAAAGTGGATTGTCAGTTAACTCACTAGTAAACAATTGTCCGCCGCAAGTAGGAGGCACTGCACTTTTTGGGGAAGAGTGAAAGAAAAGAGATCGAGCTACAGTGACCTCGCAAAGACCTAAACGTAGTGTTGACACAGCGGAAGGTCGTTGCTCTAGCATATTCATTTCCTTAATTGAGTCGTTGAATTCTGGTGCAAAGACTTCCAGCAGGCATATTACGATTGTTGTTCGGTAAAAAGCGTTCACTCCCTCGAGAGTAGAGCTGAAGCGAAAAACAATGAAGAAAAGATTTCGTTAATGGTCAAGATAGGTTAAATTCACATAATAGAAAGACAAGGTATCTTCTTTACGGGCTCCAAATTTATATGTTTTCTCCGAACACAAAACCACACGAAAGGAGCCATCGCATGGAGAAGTTAGCGCTGGCTTCATAGACTGGCACCGTAGAAAGTCGTGCGTGGCCGTGTCCGTTGACGAAAAAGTATACCATACGATGGCTGTGGGGGTCAATTTGGGGCGGGGGGTGGGGGAACGCTTGGTTGGTCGAACAAGTAATGCACTGTCTCTGCTTTCCGCAAGCGTGCCAGTGATTTCTTGCTGGGTGGCGGCTACTACATAAAAACCCAAATAAACAGCAGGTGCAGCGCTAATGAGATACAATGCATACCATAAAAGTCACGAATAATATCGAAACTAAATTCGGAAAAAAAGTACAGCCGTACCCACGAAGTGAATAATGATGAGTGGGCGAAGCTCCGGATATTAAATGTGGTAAAGCGTGAATCCTCCGTATATTTTGCCCACTCGATCATGCAAAGACGTGACACAAACACAGGGTTGGTGTCATTATATACGGTATATACAAAATGTTTTATTATTCACATATGGGTAGATGATGTTGTTTGGTCCAAGAGCTCTTTTATTATTTAATGGACCACAAGGAGGGGGTTCCCCTGATATTAGTCGTGTATGACTAAGCTGACGGTAACGTTTCCCTTTGTGTATAATGGCCGTGTGGTCCGTAAAGTATAAAGCCAAGGCATCTTGAATTTTATGTAGTGTAAAGTTCGAGAATGCAATGCCTATATCGAGATACCCTGATAGTGGTGGGCGTTTGTAGTCATACGAAATGCACCGGAGAGCGTAACCGGACACCATATGTCGGACTAGCCAGTCGTCGTTCATGATGTCCTCGTTAAGTTCACCGGCGAGTACGAAAGGGTCGTGTTTGTATTCAGTATCGCAGTGCAGCATCGCCTTCTCGATGTACTTGAAGATGTTTCCTTTGGACAAGTTAGGTTCCAGATACATAGTCATGATGATGATTCCGTTTGAGAGCTTCACAGCGGACTCTCCGTTGTGGCTCTGGTTGGTGAGTGGTAAATGGAGATCCTCTTGTGTCTGGCAGCTTGACGTAGATCCCAAGACAGCCCGCCGGGTGCTCTGCTTCTTTGGTCTGTCGCGACATCCCGCGCCGCCGACGCTTCGCGGGCCCTCGCCGCATCTGGATCTTGTTGCCGGCGTGAACGTCTCTCTTCGGCTTCGCGGGCCCTCAGCTCTACGTCAGCTTGACGGCGAGCCCGTTTCGCTTCGGCTTCGCGAGGTCTTACCTGCGGGTCTTGACGGTGAGCCCGCGCTGCAGCCGCTTCGCGAGCCCTCCACTCCACCGCCGCCTCGTCTTCTTCGTTGTTCATAGCAGTAGTAGAGTGTAGCAGCAGTAGCAGTATCGAAGGGCCATGCAAATCAAATGAGAGCACAGCTGCGCCTCTAGCGGGAGCGGCGAGTACTAGCGTGTTGCACCGGGGGGAGTGATGTACAAGGCTCGACCTTGAGGAGCTTAGCCCCTAAAAGAGAATGTGTAGTCTGGAACGCGCTTATTCTTCATCGTCATCATCGTCATCGTCTTCGTCATGGCGTATAATGGTTACCTTGCATGTGCTGTGCACGCATGGCAGCGTCATCGCCATCGCACTAGCGTGACTATGCCGGACACCGGGGGACACCGGCGGAGTGATGTACAAGCCTCGACATTAAGGAGCTTCGCCCCTAAAAGGGAACTTATCGAAAATTTCGTGAGCAGGAAGAACCATTATTCATGACAAGGAGGTATACGTACTTCCTGTCAGACAAAATTTGTAAAGTTCGGCAAAGTTATAGACAGTGTGAAGAGGTTTATTGGCGGGCACTCGGCGACGATGCACGACAGCGACAGCCAAGGCGGGGGCCGACTCTCAGCACAAGCTGCTCTTTCTCTTCGAAGAGGGCGACACACTAGAAGGCGCTGGAGAGGACGATCCACGGTATAGTTCCAAAGCTTCGCTACAATTACCCCGCGTACGAAGGGAGCCGCCTGCCGACCTAACAGCTTCTTACTATGAGAGGGCAATGGAAGCCAAACAAACGCGCGACGCGTCGCTCTTGGAACGCTTCCCCTGCTTCGATGGTCTTACCACTTCACAAAGAGTTGAAAGCGTCCAAACTTTGTTTTGCTGATCATTAACAAAGTTAGCCTGTAAATTAAGTTACTGTCAATTCACTCTTAATTATTCTCCTGTCCTGACTGACGTTCGGTCTTCGTATGACGTCATCGTGTTTTTTATACCACTAGTGTTGTCAACGCCAGTGGCCAGTTTTCCCGTTTGATAAATCATATAAGGCTTTTGCTTTACTATATAGCTGTGGTAAGCATTCCACATGGTGATGTAAGCAGCTATGAGCTGACCCGAACTTCCTGAAAATGAGGGAGCAAGTCACTGGCAACTGATTTCCCTATACTTAGTAAAGTGACGCTTGGGGCTCGTTGGTTTTGACTTGTCCGTGTTTATTTTGTGTGTCCCTGTGTAGATTACCGCACTGTTCTTATTTTATAATGCCCTATACTGACGTGTAAAAAGCGTGGGCACAAAGGTTGGTCGGGCTGTGCTCTAGGAAACTTGTTGCAACCGCCAAGTCAATGCTAATAATCTTGTTTGCATTGTTTCTTATATTGCGCTGCTCATAAAATTTCTCACTTTGAGTGGATAGCTCACATCGCATTTGTTTGCTAACGGATCCCGCTTGTGTCCTCTTTCGATTACTACTGACGCATATCCCAAGTAAGAAAGAAGCTGCTTCTATTGCTAAAGCAACAATATCCTTAATGTTCCTGTAACGCCACGTTAAAAACCATGTTGAGCGCATCTATTTATCAGCGCTCTTTGAGATCTACACAGTGCGTCACAAAACGTAAGTGAGTGCGTGCTTTGTAACTGACAATACACAATGCAAATAACCTTTGACTCCGACCCCTGACACACGCGTACCTGTTATTAAACCTGACAGGCATGCAGAACTTCTTTCGCACATAACAGAAAGCTTGGCGCGCAGTCTAACTTTCTCGCGTAGTTTTCCCGTATGTGTGTAGCGGTCTGTACCTATACAAAGCCACGTAGCACAAGGATGCGAGAATGCTTGAACTCAGCCCGTATACCAAATTACCTAATACTAAAGACGTGTGTTACACATGATTTAATACGGTGTACAGCCTATTTCTGTAAAAGTTAGCGGCATTAACGCCGAAAGCCATGCTAAGATAACTTTTTATGGTAAATACTAAGCTCCCACATCTAACGCCTTCGCACGTTAACCCCGGTTAAACAATAGGAGTTGCAGCCGAGACCCAAGAAGATTCCTCGAAGAGCAACATCTGTATTTGCCAGCGAAAAGTTCAAGTGCCTTCTGGAAAAAACATTTTGCGAGATAAGCAGAATTAATCTACTGGTGAAGACATTTTATTTTTCGACAACGGGTCTATACCCCGCGTGCAACTACTGAATCCAATATTTTTGACAAGCCGTCCAATACGGATGTGGCGACACTTTCCAGAGAAAATTTCGCGCGTCACTTTTCTTCTTCATATCACGGCATACCTGATTTGCCATAGTGCCATAATATTTTGCACGCAGCGCGTGTGCAGATGCCGTATCGACGAATAAGAAATAGTTGCTAGACACAGGCGTGAGACAGCAAATAGACCTTTCGCGTAACTCAATAAAGTTATGGTCACATCGCCGAAGAGACATGCGACTCCGACTCAGGGACACTTGGGCAGCGCCACAAACAACAGTGTGGTGCAGGTGGTTCGTGTCTGCGATGCATGTATTTTTACGCTCCACTTTCAATAACGAAAAGGGCTTGCTGAATACCCACAGTCTTGCAGAAATTCCGGTGTCTGCGTCACCGTCTGCGTCGGTGTCAGCGGCGACATCGTTCCTCGAGAGCGAAAAATCAGCGTCGTCCGCGAGCGAAAGCTCGAGACAAATGTAAAGAAATAATGAATAACAAAAAGGTCCGTCTGACAGAGAATCGAACCCTGGCCTATTGCGTGGCAAGCAAGTGTTCTACCATGGAGCCACACCAGTATTCGAAACGGCTTTGTAAAAAAAAAAAAACGCTATAGCAATCATATGTAGTGGGAGGAACCTCCTTAACGCATTTAATATTCATTGGCACAATGTAGAATCGCACCAGGCGTATCAACATGTTAATTGTGCAACGAGTGGGTGGTTTCAAGCTGCTCATTAATTTAACATTGTACAGCTGCGTATGTGCGTGTGGCGCCTTCCGAAGCCGACCTTGCAAAAAGAATAATTATGGAGTAGCGCGCACTTCGCAACTACACTTGCGGTAGGCATTTTAGGATTGTTGGCCTTCATCGTCGCGAAGCTTCGCTTCTCTATCGCCTTTTGTTGGGAGTTGCTTTCACGAAAGCATATACAACGATAATCGGAGTGACTGACAGTGCGGCATGCGATGTTTGCGGCACCGACGAAAATATCGAACACCTGCTGTGCCACTGTCCTCGTTTTGCCTCAGAGAGACAAGTACTTGCTTGCCAACGCATTGCGGCGACTGGATGATCGACCACTTTCTGTGCAGGTGCTATTACAGCACCGTCCACATCTCTCGACAGCCCACAAGGCAGTGAAAGCCCTCTTGTGCTTTTTGAGGACGACGGGCTTGTGTGAACGCCTCTAACTTGCGGTGCAGTTCCACACACTGCACTGAATTTCACTGCTTCTCTCTCTTTTCCTTCTCTCCCCTCCTCTCTCTCATCTTTCTATTCCCCTTCCCTAATCCCCCCAGTGTAGGGTAGCCAACCGGAAGTATATCTGGTTAACCTCCCTGCCTTCTCCCTTTCTGTTTGCTTCCTTCTTGAAGGAGGTAATGTAACGCACACGAATGTTCCTTTCCTCGTAGCATGGCTCAAGGTGATGCGCACGGGGCGAGCTTACGATAGCGCATTCTACACATGAAGGTTAAACTTGAGGTTCGTGCAAGTTTTTACGCACACTCTTACATTTCAGAGCATGTTCCGCTCATCAGGTTACCACATCTCGCCATGAAAAGAGTTATGGCCATTACTTGAGGTATGCGAATGTTCTAAACATCGAATATGCGATTCGAGAAGTTTCATATTTCCTTCGATTGAAGAGACAATTAGAGTAGTCAAAATATTCCAACTGTCAAAAACATCAAAACTTCTTTGAAAGCGCGCAAGTGAGAGAGAGAGAGAGAAACAAAGGAAAGGCAGGGAGGTTAACCAGGTTCCACCCGGTTTGCTACCCTACACGGGGGAAGGGGAAAAAAAAGGAAAACAATACAAAAGGAAAGAAGGAAAGAGAGGGAAAACGATATGCTTGCACGCATAGCAGCCTGCACCGCGCATGCCCAGAAGGTCATAAAGCTGCGAACTGTTAAAGTGTACGGGTTGCGTACAAGTGAGAAAAATGCTTTACAACAAGGAGGGGGGTGAATTATTTTGCAGAAATTACGAGCTAAGGTTTTTTTTTTCTCTATCTTCATTTCTTCGCAATGGACCGGAACTTCTGTAACACTTTCGCAACGGCTCCGTCGGGCGCTGGCGGGGCTGGCATGTTACTCTGTCTGAAAAGAATATTTCTTCATCTTTGAATTTCGCACATTGGGCAGACCGGGCCATGCGAGTCAAACGCACGAAAATTCAAATTTTTAAGGCCATTCAAAGCCCTCCGAGCCACCTAATCCGCAACGGGACTCCTTCCCGGTTTTTAGCAACAACAATTTCAGTGAAATGAACAGTGTTCGCGATTATCTTTCCTTTTGCAAGCATTACTGAACGTGCACATACGTTTAACTAGTAATTTTTACATCACTCTGGTGTTATTCTGTCGGGCTTGAAGCAAGCACTTAATCATGCCGCAAGCGATGGTGCGCATACTGTGGTTCTGGCTCGTTATTTACGTCCCAAAGTGAAGGGAATTGACGCAACGGTGTTAGAACTACGTCGACAAATATATGGAACTTTCTGCGGTCAATTTCTTCAATTTCCCAGCTTCGTTTCTTCATTTACTCCCACCTATGCATTCGCCTCCATTCCAACCCTTCCGACACTATCAAGCAACTATGTTCCTCAATGTAAAAAGCTTGGATCGCCCCTGGGCGACCCTTCATTTAATTGTTCACAACTGAGAACATCACAGGTCGCAGTCTGGGACCCCTTGTCGAAGCACTTTGAGTGTAGTCTCTTCGGGATCATGGAGAAGGACCGCGCGGGCAGGTGGAGTGCCGTCAGCAAGCCCTGGTGGTGAAACTTGGGAGTATAAATGGAACGGTACTTGACAGCGCTAAAAGTTTATAGAGCAAGGAAATTCTTAAATCACACCAGAGTCTAGGAAATAGATTTCTAGTGATGAAGGACCTGACGTCAATATTGAGAACAGGAATTTCAAGTAAATTTGACAGATTCTTTCAATCGTGTTTCTGAGCTCGTATTTTTACCGTTTTCTGCACTCATGCTTCCCGTTCCCCAGCCGAAATCTATTCTCGAGCTCCAGCCTTCCACAATTAATGCAAGCTGACCAAACTTTTGTACATGCAAAAAGCTGCGACTTCGCGTCGACCGTATCAAACGCTTGACAGTCACAACGGCACTACAGAAGTCAAGAGTTGAACTGAAGCCTTCTCAAAACCAATGAGTTTGGATCCAAATTCACGTGTCAATCAGTTTCGTTGACAGACAATCTCGCCAAGTATCGGGTCCTCCAACAGCGCTTGCTCTTGCACAGGAGCAGCACCCACGCCAGCGCGCCTGAGAGTGGCGTTGTTCAATTATGCGCTGAATCGCACGGACTGTGCACACACGCACCAAATACTCAAGGTTCTTTCATCATGCAGTTACGACCTCTCGCATTAAATTTCACTGTGCTCACCCCGTAAAACACACAGCCGCGTTGCCGCCACGAAGCGAGCGCCCCTGGTGCGATTTGCGGTTAGTAATGTGACTATTTCAATATTAGTGGAAATATTGTTTCCACGAATTTGTTACTGAAGAAAATGATTCAGACGAATTTCTGAGTAACAGAGCGCTGCTTCTGCGCCCTTGCTGCCTTCGAAAGTGTAAATTTTTATGCCTAAGGTGGAGTGAAAGAACTTGCCCGAAAGAGAAAAATGCCTACAAACACGCCTCAGGGAGAAGTGATGTTCAGTTGGCAGGCAGATAGCGTGACAAACACGCTTACGCCGCTGGACTGTTGAAATGTTGACTAAGTGGTTGCGCTGACGCGTTCGCACAGGGTGTTCTATACAAAACGTCCGCAAGCGCCACACATACGCTTGTGACTGACTCCATGCTACTGCTTGTAGCCATTTTTCTCAACTCTGCTATAGCGTGCTCTGCGCTGTCTTCCCGTCATGACCTCTGTCGTGGGAGCTCGGAGCAAACTCGTGTTCCCGAGAAGAGACCACCCTGCATAGTACACAATGCCATTAACTCACAAAGGAAGAAACTGGAGTACGTCTTTTTTACCTGACATTCAACACGCAGATTCTGTTTGTGCTAATGGTGAGATGCAGACTGAGTGTTCTTTTGAGTGCTGTGTACCGTATGTATGCTTTTCCTGATGATTATAAAGATGTCATATTTTCAAAAGATGTCATGGAGGCCTGTTTTTACCAGGATTACGCCGTTCAGTTGAGTAATAAGCCATTATTAATTACTATCGCATAGAAATGACCTCTGGAGCACGGCGTCCGTAAAAGCCTCAGTGGGTTTGAGGCTTTAAATCCTACAAGCACTTCGTTCCCACGGTTTATTTTTTGCTGAAAAAAAATAAACCATTTGTCCGTAGGCAAACAGTTGTCCGCGCACACGCGTACAAACCGTCGATGTGTGAGCGAAAACCTATACGGACCAGAAAATGGGTAAAGCCGAGTGCTCACCGCTAGTCCACTAGAAATGATGCGAACGCATGGCCGGCAAACACCAATCAAGGTGGTGCACGACACGCCAAACGCATGCGGCAAGCCAGACAAGCCAACGTAAGGCGAGGCAGAAGGACGCAAGTAGCTCAAGTGGAAAACTCGAAAAGGGCGTACGTTAAATTCAAAGGGGATATTCCAGGCAGAAATATCGGATTTAGTTGCAGGGTGAGTGATCACCTATGGTAGTTTTGTATCACCTCTGTCTGCTGTGCTGACAGCATCGCTGCTTGTGCATCTTCGCAAACTTAAAGAGCTCTTAAATTTTAAATATGAAGCATTTCTTAGGGAACCGCAGGTTATCTATCTATCTATCTATCTATCTATCTATCTATCTATCTATCTATCTATCTATCTATCTATCTATCTATCTATCTATCTATCTATCTATCTATCTATCTATCTATCTATCTATCTATCTATCTATCTGGCCGCCTACGTCTGGGTGCCCTCGTGATCACCTCTTCAAGTTGGGATACACCAAAAATACTACGGGAAGGTCAGAGGCTTTCACGAATATGTCTGGCTCGTTATGACATTATGATGTGAAAATAACGTCGCGTACGCCATCAAACCCTTTCCTCGTGACACGTGTGGCACGTAGCCGTATACCACGTGCCGTGGTATGCGGGTATGCGCCACAAGTGATTGAGAGTTTTTATCTACCCAGGAACGGCGCTCAGACATTGGTAACTTAAATGCGGAGCGTAAGAAAGACAGACGTCGGCAGCGTTGACCTTATGAATGCAAAGAATATATATCAGGGTCCCAGCAAGAATCGAAACCGAGCATTGGGAGTGGTCATCAAGCATTCCACCAGGGCCATGCCAGGTCTAGAAACGGCTTAAAGAAAATACCCTTTGCAGGCGTAATACTGGTGAAACTTCCATTTTTGTTGCTGTGTTGGCTATCTAATTTTATAAACATTACGTACGTACCCTATGACACAGGCATGACATCGGGTTAACGTCAGTTGTATACTTAAGCGCCATCCACTGTAGTTGGTCTACTTAGCACTAGTCCGGGCCACGCTCCACGGAAGCACAAGCGCTATATATCAGCTTACCGCTTCTGGTGACGTAATACCTATGTTGCCGTTGGTATCGATACGAAACTGCACACAAGTACTTATATAAAATATGAGAAAGTTCAACGTTTGGTCACTTATAACCAGGACAAGTTAGATATTACGCCCTGCGCGTGTTCGGCTTTGTATTTTGAAGGTGCGTTTTTTCAAGTGTAATTCATTGTTCCGTCTTGTCATGAAAAATCAGTTCGCTTTGTGTGATATAGGTGTTCATAAACAATGGACTTTCGCCTGGCTGTAGGCATGCGAATTTTTTTTCTTCTTTCTTTTTGCTTACAGATTTTAGGTTCCTTTCTCGTCGTCTTTTTATCTTGCTCATCTGTGTAATGGTTGATATAGGCAGGTTGGGTGCATAAAAAGGCCAGTTGAAAAGCAAATAAACTCAGTTGTAAGTCTGAACTCGCCTGTGTTTAATGTGTCTCCTGCCTTCGTCCAAGTCGCGCTGAATTTATCCGAGTATGTACCAACTCGCCCAAGTCCAAGTGTTATAAATATGCAACTACGTTTGGTCGAATACACTCTTTGGGAAGAACGTATAAAGGCATCTGAGTTATCCTCAATAACAAATTTCGACAAAGAGCCTAGAGGACAAGTTGGTCTGCGTGGTTGTTCATATTTGCACTACTTATGCATTCACGTGGTGACTCTGAGATAAACGCAGCAGACACACGATGCATATTTTAGCGTAAGCAAGCCAGAACTGGAGAATCTGCAGTGTGTACCAAGGTCTCTGTATACGATGTGGTTCAAGCTTTTCCAGACGCGAACATCGTTATTCCCAGATCTTTTTGCTGTGCTTTTCCACAGCTTCTACCGCCAGTACAAATCAGTCTCAGAGTAATAATGAAAGTGGACTGCCAAACACGTGACTGGCGCCGATGCGTAATTGATATTGAGAAATAGACTTGGAGTTAACGCGCATATACCTCGCAAACAATCTCGACATACATTTGTTTAATGACGCTCCTCTCAAGCGCATAAACAGTTGCCTTTTTTCTATAGGCGTGCGCACAAGAGCGGGGGGCAGGCGGGGGCACCACCCTACTAAAGCTTGTACCCGTTTTCAGTGATTACTGACGCAGAAACCAACAAAGAAGCCCAATTACTTCAGATATGGTAGCAGCTGTTTTCTGATTGTTTCTGTAACGTCATTCTGATAGAGTCAAGTTGATTACATTCAACTCAGCTGAGCCGTTCCCGCTCTAAACAGTGCGTCACAAAGCTAGGGTGAATGTTTGCTTCTTACAAAAAATATACAGCGCAAACGCTTCCGACATCCATTTGGTATCCGACGAAGATTACTTGTCAACAAAAACGGATCTAAGTCAGACGATCACCAGGAAACCTCGTTCCAACCATTAATTTTTAGTAATGCTGTCATGGAACTTGAATGAGAGACTTAATTGGAAGGGGGGGCGCTGCGATTATCATTTTCCCTCCTCCCCTCCCTCCTGAAAAGGAACCCTGCGCAAGCTTATGCTTTTTTTCTCATTGCCACTCTAGTTTAGAATACATGATTGGAATGGATAAAAACACTCCGGAAAGTTAGATAGGTTCTCAGCGTGCGGGAAGAAACGTGGTATGCGTCGCGAATTAAGTGTGTAATGCAATACAGCAGAGATTTATTTCCAGTAAATTCAAGGGTTGGGGGGGGGGGGTTAACATTAGCGAGAACCTGTTGGAAAACAGATTGACTGCGACGATGGTTCGTTACCAGGCCGACGTGGCGGTTGTATTGAAAAAAAATACCTACATTGTTAAAAGCTCAAAATAGTTTAAATATCAACCCAAATGTACAAAACAATATCTAAATATTATAAAGAATAATGAAAACAAATTCGATACACAGGAAGACAGAAATATATGCAAGGATTACAAGAAATCATACATAATTGACACTGACAAATGAGCACTGAAAACAAAAATTTTCAATAATAAGAACTACGTTCGACCATGACATGGTTACAAAATGCATCCGAAGTTCCTTCGCTGAACAACACTTGACACCTTGATATTGATTTAAAATATGTGGCAGGTTGTGCTGTAATGATTGTAGGCTATATTTATGAGGAAACGGAGGAACACACGACATGTCACTATTTCTGGTAGTGGCGGACGTAGTTGTAGGTGTCAAAAATGCAGTAGACGCAAGAAAAAACTTGAAGGCAGTATATTAGAGAAATAAAAAGAATGAATCAGGCCAAGAGTGTACAGATGTCCTATTTTAATTATTTTATGCTTTAGAAAAGCTGGCCGTGATGTCTCCGAAAAATCCATATTGTCAATGTGTCGAATCATTTTCTTTTGCAATGAAAATAGTTTCATAATGTTTGTCGCCCCAGTAATCGCCCACACGAAACTACAATTACATAAATGGGAAGCAAATTAGGCACAATAAGTGTTAAGTATTGCTTTCGGTGGATGAAGATACCTACATTTAGACAAAGCACCTCTAAAAGCAGACAATTTTTGGAGCGATTTTGGAGAAGTGGAAAGAAAAGACGACGGATCTGGCGGAGCATGCTTGGCAGGCTCTGCCAGGCAAGCTCCAGAGCGTGGCAAAAATTTGCCGATAGCTCGTAGAGTCGGTTACCGCGCCTAAATACGCGCGACCTTCATTCCGTGGTGCCTACGTTCTCACTATGTTAAGCTTGTCCCAGGGATCAAAGGTGGAAAAGTTTTTGCGAGTCATTAGACCCACACAAGCCACTGTTTCGTGTATGGAGAACTCTACAGGGTCTTCGTTCATGCGCCCAGCAACGTCATCCCTTCAATGCCCTTGCACTCTGTCAAAACCGCCGTGAGGATGACGTTGCAGATGATTTTTGTACGAACATCACCGGTGGGGCAGTCCTATTCACCGATATGATTTTACGCGACGTCCCCAGTCCACGAGATATAAGTATGGATGCTCCATTCTCTATGGAAGAGCTAGAAGCCTCCATGATATTCTGTAGTCGTTCCTCTTCACCAGGGCCCGATGGAATAAGGTATAGGGCTCTGCGTCACCTAGGCCAAGCAGCTAGACGACAGCTGTTAAACTTATTTAAACGGTCATGGGAAGATGGCGTCGTACCTCAAGAATGGAAAAGAAGCCGTCTCGGACCCCTGCTAAAAGCAGGAAAATCACCCCCTGGCGCTGACATCATACCGGCCTACGGCTCTCGCCAGCTGTGTAGGGAATCTTATGGATCGCACGATTCTCACGCGCCTGAATGGTTCCTTGAATGGCACATTTACCCCGACTCAATGGCGGGATTTTGACGAGGCCGTTCATTGATTGACAACTTCATCGATCTGGTGTCATAATTAGAGCAGCAGAAATGCAGGAAACGACAACCATTTGCGCTCTTTCTTATGTGAAAGGTGCTTAGGTCAACGTTTCCCATCAAGCTATATTAGACACGCTTCTGTTAACTGAACTTGGAGGCCGAATATTTCGGTGAATCCGAAGCTACCTTACACGAAGATCCTTTTTTGCGCATACTGAAGATCGCCCGACCTCCGGCCACTACACGGGCCGTGGCATCCCGCAAGGTGGTGTTTTAAGCCCGGTTCTATTCAAGCTTGCTCTGCTTGGCCTGGTGGAAGCTCTCCCGGAAACAGCGTTTCGCTATGCGCTGATGACATCTGCGTGTGGGCATCAGCAGTGACACGCTTACAGCTTCGAGCGAGGCTACAGAGGGCAGCGTTACAAGCATCTGACTGCCTTCGCGCGCAAGGCCTAACAATCTCGACAAATGTGCGCTAGTTGCCTTCACGTGAAAAGCGATGACCAGCTACCCGATATGCATCAATCGCCAGCCCATCTTTCACAAGCGAAGTCATCGTTTTCTAGGTGTCATTGTTGACTGAGACCTCTCCAGGAGCCCTCACGTATCTTACTTGAAAGCGAAACTGGCATCTGTTATCCACGTGCTGAAATTCATCGACCGCAAATGATGGGGTCCATCATTGAGTTCCATGCGACAGCTATACCAAGCACATTTTATTGGTGTACTGCGCTACAGCTCTCCTCCGCTTTCAAAAACTTGCATGTCAAAAATTCCAGCACTTCAGAGCATGCAAGCGGAGGCACTACGTGTTTGCCTTGGCCTAGCACGAAGCACCGCAAAAGCCGGAATAGTAATATTGGCTCGGGACCATCCGGTTATGACCTACGTCACAACAGACGCACTGAGCGCGCATATTCGACATATTTCACGGATGGTGTCGAGCCACCTGCCGTACCTGCCAGAACAAGGACCGCAGGCGTCGTTCTCCAATGTCTTCAGCTCTCACCGCGCTTCGATACCATCGGGTTTCACACCCTCGGCGCGTTCACCATGGTGCCTAGGTCAACCCGATGTGCGCCTTTCCGTCCCGGGAATTAGAAACAAGAAAAACGTTTATACCTTGGCCTTGAAGCAAGCGGCTCTGGACTGTTTGTTCACTTGCTATGGTGGCAGAACTCACGTATACACAGATGGCAGTACCACCCAGACCAGCTCCACCGGCACCACAGTCATCCCATCACGAAACATCAGTCTCACCTACAAACTTTGTCAAGTGAGCACATCGACTGGTTCGGAGATTGCTGCCCTCCGAGGTGCCGTCGATTATATCAAGCAACAACCTGCTAATCAATGGGCAGTAGTCTGCGATTCAAAGGCGGCTCTACAATGTCTCTCGTCGGCTCCTGGTCGCGGATCGTACGAACAACTTGCGTGGGAAATAAGAGAAAAGCTCCACGATGCGATCGAGAAAGGACACAATGTTGTGCTCCAGTGGATACCAAGTCATTGCGGTATCTCTGCCAACGACCTCGCCGATGAAGCTGCCAGAAAAGCACACGTAGAAACAAACCTTGTTTCAGTACCTTTATCCAGGATTGACGCGGCTCGATACTTTAGTAAGCTGGCGCAGAACATGACAATCCAGAAGTGGCAATTATCACAGTTCACACACCATCGACTGTACACTCTCGACCCATCTCTACGACTGCTGCTACTCCCTGGTCTTTCCCGGAAGGAAGGTACAGTGTTGTGCCGTCTGCGTCTGGGCGTAGCTTTCACCAACGCCTACACATTTAAGATTGGTATAGCCGACAACGCTCAGTGCAACGACTGTGCCGTCGATGAGACTATTGAACGCATATTGTGTTACTGCCCGACATACGCAAACGAGGGGCTTCACCTCCGCACTGTTCTACATCAACTGGACGGAAGCGCCTTCACAGTCGAGAAGGTATTAGGACCATGGGGCTGCCCATCACAGCTCCGAAAGGCTACGAAAACGCTCTTGCGTTTTCTGAAGGACACCGGACTCATTTGTCGTTTGTGATGCCAAACGTGGAATTGTCACGTCGGCTCAGTGACTTTTCTCTCCCCCCTCTGTAACTTTTCTTTCCTCTCCCCCCCTTCCCCCCGTGCAGGGTAGCCTACCGGGCTCAGTACAGGTTAACCTCCTTGCCATTCTTCTACTCTTATTCTCTCTCCCTTATCCCAGGGTTATTTGTGCACCTCAGGCCATGCGTCCAATGGTTATCCGTGGTATGTCTACAGGCCCTTCAAGCATGAGTGCGTAAGCTACCGGCCGCCAATGGCCCAACGCATACTCTCTCGCGCTGGCGGCCATTGACCTCAAGGGGCCATGTTTTATCGAAATTGCTCGAGGTCAATTCAACTGTTGCTCCTCTCATGTCCATATAATATCTTAGTCCACATTATTCATAATATCGCGCGAGTCGTCTTGAAGCCGGAATTATTGCTGAAGTATCTTCATGTTTTAAAAGCGCCGGCTTGTGCCTGCTTTCAGGCATTACTGGCGCGGAAACCAACCAGGAAGTCCAGTCACTTCAAATATAGTAGCAACTATTTTCTTACTGCTTCTGTGACGTCTATCAGATAGATTCTTGTTGCATACATTCCACTCAGCTGAGTCGTTTCCGCTCTAAACAGTGCGTCCCAAAGCTAGGGTGAATGATTGCTTTTCACTAAAAATGTTATCTGACGAAGATTGGCTTTCTACAAAAATTGGGTTTAAGGGTTACTGTACCGCGGATCTAAGTCAGGCGATCGCCAAGAATTCTCGTTTCAACTGTTCATATTTAGTAACGCTGTGATGGAACACAAATGAGAGAAGGTAAAAATAAGCGCGCGTTTCGTCTGCTACGACCAGTAATAATGTGTCAAGTTTTACGTGCCAAACGGCTGCTATGATCATGAGCAGACAGGGGGGGGGGGGGGGGGAGGTGCGCTCCCGAAATGTGGCAACATGGAATTTTCAAAGATGTAGCCAAATCTCAGTACACGGTGTTCTAGCATTTTGCCTCTATGAAAATGCGTCTGCCATGGCCAAAATCCCCAGTTTCATCTAAAACTTTGATGAAACCTGGCATGCACGTACAGTAACGTCTGCTCTGGAGGCGTGCGCAACGCCAATTCTTATACAGCGCTGGACGGATGTCAACAGGCCGATCGGTCAGCATCGGCTCTTCCCACAGGCGGGACACAGCCCTGTCATGATTAATTTAGTGGAAGCCTTCTTGCTTATCGCAAACAACTGTTTCTATCTCCAAGTGGCCGGCAAGCTCAGACCGCCGTTGCGTACCGACGGCTGTGTGGGTAGACTCTACAGTAAATAAAACACGTGCTGCATTGAACTTGATGCTTTTGGTGCACTCGTTGGTCCGTGCCGTTATTAGCCACTGTCGAGCCAGCCAGCGGATATTCGAGCGCGACACCACCCTTTATTCAGTGGCGTGCATGAACACGGCTATGCAAACGACCACAAAATTATCACCGTTCTTTCTGCTGTACGTACGCTAGCCATCATACACGCTCGAAACCGTGTCTGCTTACATACCTAGTGCATATGAGTATAGTCCAATTTCTCACGTTGCAGTTGCACACAAGGTTCTCACGAGACCCGAGTTCATTTGCGGGAAAAGACCGAGGTCGCTAGAAGCTAGGGTAATGCGACGGCTGAGCCATTCCTACATCAAAGAATTGTGCTTTTGTGTGGCTTTATAGTCGACCGAATAGTTCTTGGCTTTCCCTCACCCTTAGTTACTGGCCCGATAGCACTGCCCATACCACATAACCGGTCGGACAGCTTCCTTCAATTGCGGGGTCCGTGACTTGATATGCGACGTCACGGCAGAGAAACTCTCCACGTGAGTGGCATCAAGTCATCCTATAAATGAGGCTTATTACGAACACCTTAAGTCGCCAGGGTGGCTCCGTTATTGTCTCGGCGCCACAGTAATAAATAGATGATGACGCAACAGTCACGGAACGCGTGCTCGCGCTTGCCCGGAATTTGGCGCTTTGGCAGCCGCCACACTTCTACGCTCCACCCTTGATGATCTATACGGTGCATTACGTCCTCTGGTTTATAAGTCATGCCATATTTAGAATAGGTGCATGTCCATTGGCCGGCTGGACAGTGCCTAATAACGGCACGTATCCACTAGTGCAGCAAATGTAACGTATGCACACAATAATCAACGGAGCGCGTGTTTTATCTACTGTAGAGTCTACCCACTCGGTCAGAGCTTGCCCGCCCCTCAAAGATAGCGACAGCTGTATGTGATCAGCAGGATGCTTCCACTAAATTAATCATGATAGAGCTGTGCCATGCCTACTGAAAGAGCCTGGTAGAAAGCATTTGACCTTGGTGCACATGCGCTGTCCATGCTGACCTCGGCACGTCGGGCTTGTGAGCAGGTGCTGACCGATCTCCCAGTCGACGTCCGCCCAGCGCTATATAAGTATTGTTGTTGCGCACGCCTCCAGACCAGTCGGGACATTACTCGTGTACCGGGTTTCATCAGAGCTTTAGATGAAAAACTAGCAGTTGTTCCGTGTACGAATACAACCGATGAGCGAAGCTCCTTAGAAATGGGACGCACGCGGCGTTCGGCGCGCGCGGCCTTTCATTGTCCAGGCTACAGACCACGGACCAACCACTGGGCAGAGGACAGGGTGAAGCGATGGTAGGGTGGCTAGTGATGGTTTCGCGGTTTCGCGCGTTTGCCGGTTTGAGGGGAGAAGGCAAAGTAGAAGAAAGAGGGAGAGGGAGACTAATCTGTCTCAGTTTCGGATGCGTTCGTATTCTCGCGCTTTGCGCATCGTGCAGATGCCATCCGCGTTCCACCGATCATAAAGGTCATTTATCGTCCCGCGTGAGGGGGAGATGCCACAGCTGGCACAATGCCAGGGGGCTTCAACGGCGACGGCAACGGCGGGGGGCCAGTTTAAGGAGCTTCACTCCTCAAACCTTATCCCGGCAGTGACACATGCATTTAGATTTTTGATACCGGGGAAAAGCTACAGGACCGTGTACAAAGACTCAGCTGCACCGTAAAGAACCCCAGGTTGTCACAATAATAATAGTATCTGTCGTTTGGTTTGGCACGCGAAACGTGATATACTATTACTGCTCGTATCACATGAAACGAATGCTTATTTTTATCTTTTCTCATTTGTGTTTCGCACCAGCGTTACTAAATATGAAAAGCTGGGATGAGATTTCGTGGCGATCGCCTGACTTAGATCTGCGGTACGGTAAACCTTAAACACAACTTTCTTTAGAAGGCTAATCTTCGTCAGAAACAAGATAGATGTCGGAAACGTTTAAGCGGAGTTTTTTTAGTGAAAATACAATCATTCAGTCTAGCACAGCACGCCCGGTTTAGTGCGAAAACGCCGCAGCTGAGTGAAATGTAACATCTCAAATCTATGAAAATGACGTGACAGAAACAGCAGAAAAGAGCTGTCATTATTTTTGAAGTGACTGGACTGTCTGGTTGGTTTCTGCGTCAGTACTCACTGAAAGCAGGCAGAAGCCAGCACCTTTAGAACAGTAAAAATACTTATGTAATGATTAAGACTTCAAATACGACTCGTGCGATATTGTGAACCCCGTGAACAAAAATATTAGCATAGACACTGCGGCACCAACAGTTGAATGGACTTCCTGCAAGTCCTTTACAACTTGGCCCTTTGACATCATTGGCCACCAGCGCTAGCGAGTAAGCGAAGGGCCATTGGTGGTAAGTCCCGTACTCACTCATGCTCGAAGAGCCTGTCGACTTACCACGGCTTATCACGGACGCAAGGTATAAGGTGCACACAGGGTCAAGTAATAATCTTAGGATGGTAACTATGCTAGCTCGATACAATGTACACTGTGCGTCTCCAGGCGCGTTAACGAGTCTACCAGGTGGCGGCAAGTGTTACAAACTAGTACACCCCACCACCTATCTGTCGTTTTCATAAATCTTTTTAGCCATTCCAGTGATGTCATCATCATGATGATCAGTCTGACTACACTCACTGCAGGGCAAAGGTCTCACCCATGTTCCGCCAGTCAACCCGGTTCTGTGTTTCTGCTGCCACGTTATACCTGTGAACTTCTTAATCTAATCTACCCAGCTAATTTTCTCTCTCCTTCTCACGCATTTGCCTTCTCTTTGTATCCAGTCAGTTACCCTTAATGGCCAGTGGTAGTACTGCCGACGTGCTACGTGCCTGGCCCATGTCCATTTCTTCTTCTTGATTTTAACTGATATACTCAACCCCCGTTTTTTCCCTGACCCACTCTGCTCTCTTCCTGTCTCTTAAGGTTACGCCTATTATTTTCCTTTCCATCGCTCGCTGCGTCGTCCCTCTTTGTAAGTCTCCTCTTTGTAAGTCTCTTTGTAACCTCTTTGTAAGTCTCCAGGTTTCTGCTCCGTAGGTAACTATGCAGCTGTTATATACCTTCCTCTTGAGGGATAGTGGCAGACTGCCATTGATGATTTGAGAGTGCTTGCCGAATGTGCTCCATCACATCCTTATTCTTCTAGTTATTTCATTCTCATGGTTCAGCTCCGCGGTTACTACCTGTCCTAAGTAGACGTACTCCTTTACAACTTCCAATGTCTCGCCGCCTATCGCAAAGCGCTGTTCTCTGTCGAGATTGTTCCACATTACTTTAGATTTAGGCATAATAATTTTCCGACCAACTCCTCTGCTTTCCGTATCCAGTTCAGTAATCATGAGCTGTAATTCGTCTCCTGAGTTACCCATCAATGCAATGCCATCAGCGAACCGCAGGTTAACTCTCCATTAAATCTAATCCCTAACTCTTCCCAATCTAGGGCCCTGAAAACCTCCTGTAAACACGCAATAAATAGCATTGGAGAGATCGTGGCTCCCTGCCGTACGCCCTTCTTTATTAGGATTCTGTCGCTTTCTTTATGGAAGACTATGGTGGCTGTGGATCCACTGTAGATTTCTGCAATTACGTTTTGTCGGGCCTATGGGCCCTTATCTGCAGCACACACGCTGGAAGCAGGCGCAAGGATAACACGCTACATTGGCCATGTGCGTGACGAGCGGCAGCGTTGGAAAAAGCCACAGGGGGGCGGGGCAGATGGACGCTAGCCGATAAGAAGGAAGGTGAGACGAGCCCGAGGGCTTTTTGGCCGGGGCAGGGGTATGCGATGATGGTCGCGCGACGCGCCCGGGTTTTCCTCTGTGGGTGCTGCAGAGCAGAGGCCTGGCCGGTTTGGGGCGTACGCTAAGGCGAATCGGTGGCTCGTCTTCTATAGCCTTGCGTGTGAGTTCGTTTGCTTTCCTGCCTGTACGTTTCGCGTTGTATGTTCCGTTGACCGCCAGTCCGCGGGGATTGTTCGTTCCGGGCCTTTGGTCCTTTTCTTTCTTGTATGCGTTTCTGCCGTGTTGTGCCGGCCTGGAAGGCTTGGTGAGATTCATTTGAATCGTGCATTAAAAGCGGGTCTTGCTCCCAGCGTTGCTGGCTCGTGTCGTGCGGACTGCGCCTCACGGACCCCCCCCCTCAGGGGAGGCGGAGGCCTTCATCTGGCGCCCAACGTGGTTTTCTTATGTAGTTTTTCGTCCTTTCTTTGGAGTTCGCTACCGTACCGCGGGAACCGCACGCATAAGGCACCCCTCCTGTCGGCCCATCTCAAACGGGATATGCGTTGCTCATATTTCAATGCTTTTGCGTTCCGGTAGAATTAGGGCTCGCGAAGGTGGAAATCCTACTGACCTAACGTCCATTATAATGCCCGACAAGGTGAAACAGGACGCGTCCGCGCCAGATTCGTCTCGTATCGTCGAACAGGTGACCGCGTTGCTAGAACGCCCGGCTACACCAGCCGACATTTTTCGCTTGTCGCTGGCCATGCCTACATACGAGGGACACACGCACACGAAATCGGTTGCAGACTTTTTGCAAGAGTTACAAGAATATCACGACGCGCAAGCGCTCACAAATGACACTCTACTGCAACGCGTTGTGGCCGTCGCCCTTGCTGGGTCTGCCGCACGTTGGCGTCGTCGCCAGTCTTTCGAATGTTGGTCCCACTTTGAGCAGCTATTCCGCGCCGAAATTCTTCCGCCGACTGTTTCATGTGTTTGTCTCGGATGCCCCGGGCTGCTCTAGGCGGAAACTTGCAAGATGAAGAAGTGCTATTTTCAAAGATAGTAAGGTGCCAGCCACGGCAGTGCTCGGTGGAGGCATTATGAAAATATTGCAGAAGTTCCGCGCCATTACGATGAAATAAAGAGAAAAAAAACACCTGATCTCGTATTCTTCGCAAGATATTTCACTTCCTTGTAGTAAAGCATTCTTCTCGCATCTACGCAATAGAAACAAGTAACTAACACGTTCTCAAATGTGTGACTGTTGGAATATATTGGCTACTGGAACTGTTTCTTCAATCGAAGGAGATACCGAAGTTTTCCAATTGCATATTCGATGTTTCTTGCATTCGCACAACTCAAGTATTCGCCATAACTCGTTTTACGCTTTGTATCCCATGGCCAATCCAGTAACGCAACTAAATATTTCTTTGTGTATTTGTGAAGTTACAATACGTACGAAAGTGAGAATAAATCGAAAGACTGGAAAACTGAGCTTTAGTTCAAGAAGAAAACAAGAGTCCACATATATCGACGCTGGGAACCGTAGTTACACAGGCTCCATCATCCATACTAATTGTACATGCAAATATATCTTGCCAACGGCTCTATTTCAACTAATTAATCATTTTGACCATTCCTACTCACCGTAACAAACACCTTTATCATCAGTTCAACGCGTTCATCATCATTATCATCATCATCATCAAAAACGTTCATGTGGCCGGTTCATTTCCACCATAATCTTTCATTATCACCACCATCAACTCATTAATCCTCATGTTGAACGCCTTCATCATCACGATCATTATCGGCATTGAAGTCGCATCTGCTTGCCCACAGCTCTACTTCAACGTGTTCGTCATACCCTTTCTCGTTTCGCTCATCACCACCGATGTGCTCATGCTTACGCTGAAATTGGAGGCTTTCGTCATCAGCAGTAGCATTGTTGAAGTGGCATTTGCTTGTTGATGGGTCTGTTTGAACGCGCAAATTATCGGTGCAAATATCCCTAGTAACGTGCACCCCGACTACAACCGGGGCGCAAGAAAGGCAAGGGCACAGGCTTTGCTTTGTTCTTTCGGCAGGGAGAGGATAGCGTGCTTTGTTGACGCAGCCGAATGTTCTGATGGTGATAAATACACTGCCGTTGTAATAGGCACATACTCCAAAACCACAATCGCACGCAGCGTACGCACGGAACACTCGGAAATAGCGGATAAAGTAGCCATCGCTCTGGCCCTGCCAGATCAGGAATGCAAAGTCCTCCTATGTGACTCCCAAGCAGCAGTAAAAAACTACACCAAAGGTAGAAATTCCAAGGAAGCTCTGGCCATTCTAGAGAAATCGGGCTGACTCCAAAGCGCGAGATCGACGATCGTGTGGTTCCCCGCTCACGTCACCACTATAGGTGATGCGTCCCCGAGTCTAAATGAGATGGCACACCCGAACAGGGACACGCCTCTCGCACAATAAGGAACGAACCTCGCGCAGTACGGGCCAGGAAGGACCAGCAACACTCGAACACACGTTGTGGGATGTAGTATGATTATCAGAATGATGGCAGTTACTCCGGAGACCTAGTCGTCGAAATGGACCACAACTATGCACAGTTCAGACCTCGGTATCCAAACGTGGGCAGTCATGCAAGCCCGTGAGGCGGCCTTGAGGCGAGGCCCTGACGTTCGCCCGTGGGAGACCTAAGCCTGGATCACGTTAAAGCTTGCCGGCCGTTTAGTAAAGTTGTATTCATCCGTCCATCTCCATATCGCAACATTCGCTTCCGCGTTCTCTAGGGGCGTGTGCTTCGGATGTGAAATAGGCGTTCAAGAAAAGTATTCATTGCAGAGCAGACGTGGCTTTCAAATTTCTCAGATGACCTCACGCAGCAATATATCTCCATTGCATTTCCCCCCTGCGATTATAATAACACGCGTCATATATTGAAACCACGTTCTTTTTGTGTGACCTGTGCAACGCTGTGCTGCATTTCTCGGCTCATTTTTTTTAGCCAGAGGTATCTCTACACCCTTCGCAATAGCGTGTGTCGTATTTTTTTTTCAAAATCAACAAGGCATGGATATGTGCCCATCAGCAGTGCGCTCCAAACCAAGCAAAAATACTGATCGCGTGTGTCGACCCTATACGGAGAGAGCATTGCGAGTAATGCTCTTTTGTTACACAGTGGGTCTTTATAACGGCTCGTGGTCATAATCTATCGCACGGATTTGGCGTTGTCTTATTCGTTTCTTGAACACTATACGTGTGCGTTCATTGGTACATTTTTTTTTAAATATCGTGCTATTTGCTTTCATATGCCCCGGAGGCGTGCATTATCGCGCACCGCATGCTATTGCGAACAGCATACAAGCATACATGTGCCCACAATAAGCAGGACGATGATTAGGATGATCTACCTAAGAAATAGCTCCATCTAAACTACGCCTCCGTAACTGAAGGCTCCGTGCTCGAAGCGCACACTAACCGCGGCTGCCAGCATCCGTCCTTCCTGGCAGCCTAGTCACCTCTCTCCTGGATAGCGCGCAGGCTGCCCCTTTGAAGCGCGCAGATTGGCCACGCGCATCGCCCCTGCCCAACACGTGGCGCTATCTCTGCATAGCCTAGTGCGTGGTTCCAATAATTGGTACTGAATGTTTCCACGAGCGCTTCCTTCCTCAAAAAGAGTAAATATTATTGTTCTCTATGAAACTCTAAGTACCAGCGTTGCGCCGCTTAATGAGCTATACTTTTCATGGTAGTGAACGTGCCCTCGATACGCGAATAACTACGAATTTTACGCAAAAACGTTGATTTACCTCGTAAGACATCGTACAAAGTACGTTTGAAGGACCTACTAGACGTCTTTCTCAGGGTTAAAGAGATTGCCACAACGGCGGGATATGCCACAACTCCTGGAAATATGAATATCCCACGTAGGAAAATACCTCAATGCCCCTTCTTTTTTGACAATCTGTGGCATAATATTGTTAAAACATTATTCTTTTTAGTAGTACAAACCATTTCAACACACCTTGCTCTGAGCGTACAGTTCACTAAATTATACACACACTTACAACGAAGCATACATTTGCGACGCGAATGCGTAATTTTTTACGCGTGGTTCCTGTCAGACAGCGTTAACAAGGCCGTGCTGATGACAAGTGTGATACAAATGTGCAACGACCAGTACACTCTTTGGGAAGAACCTAAAGCCATCTCAGCTATCCGCAAAAACAAATCAAGACAAGGAGCCAAGGGGACAAGTTGGAATGCGTGGTTGATATTTGCACTACTTGTGCATTCACGCGGTGACTCAGAGAAACGCAGCACATACACAATGCATGTTTGAGCGTAGGCAAGCCAAAAGTGGATAATCTTCAGTGCGTACCAAGACCTCTGTATAATAAGTATTTCAAGCCTTTCCAGACGCGAACATCGTTACTCCCACATCCGACTTCAATTAATTGTGCTGTGTATATGCCAGCTTCTACCCGCCAGTACAAATCAGTCTCAGCGTATTAATGAAGGTGGACAGCCAAGCACGTGACTGGGGCCAATGCGTAATTGACATTGAGAAATACACTTCGAGTTAACGCCGCATATCTTCCAAACAATCTGGCCATACATTTGTTTATTGACACTCTTCAAAAGCACATAAAGATTTCCCTTTTTTTCCATAGGCGTGCGCGCAAGATGGGGGGGGGGGGGGGCACCACCCTCCCCAGGCTTGTGCCCACTTTGAGTGATTACTGACGCAAAAACCAACAAAGAAGCCCAGTGACTTCAAATACAGTAGCAGCTGTTCTCTTACTTTTGCTGTAACGTCATCCTGATGGATTCATGTTGTATACGCTCCACCCAGCTGAACCGTTCCGGCTCTACACAGTGCGTCACAAAGCTAGGGTGAATGTTTCCTTTTCAATGTAAAGATACAGCGCAAATGTCATCTATTTTTGTATATGGCGAAGATTACTTTGTACGAAAAATTGGCTGTAAGGGTTACGGTACCACGGACCTAAGTTAGACGATTGCCAGGAAATCTCGTTCCAACCGTCCATTCTTAGTAACGCTCAGAAGGAACTTAAATGAGAGACCTAATAGGGAGGGGGGGGTGCTGCGAGGACCCTTTGCCCTCCTCCCTCCCTCCTGAAAGGGAACCTTAATATGCTTCGTTTTTCCTCACTGCCGCTAACATATATCTCGTTTCGGATACATGACTGGAATGGCTAAAAGCACTTCGGAAAGCTATAGATAGGTAGTCCGCGCGGGAAGGAACGTGCTAGGCGTAGCGAAATAAGTGTGTAGCCTAATACGATACAATAGATATTTATTTACAGATATACAAGGGTTCTGGGGTATACATTTGGCTAAAAGGTGTGGTCCGTTACAAGGCATACCTGGTGGTCATATTGAAAAAAAAATAGCCACATTGACAAAAGTTAAAAATAGAAAAAATATCAACACAACTGCAGAATCAAGATCTAAATATTGTAAAGTATAATGAAAACAAATTCGATACACAAGAAGACAGGAATATATGCAAGAGTTACAAGAAATCATACGCAATTGGCTCTAACAAATGAACACTGAAAGCGCTAATTTCTAAAAACAAGAAATACGCTACAACATCACATTTTCACAAAATGCATCCGAAGTTATTTCGCTGAATACTTGATATTTGGTATTGATTTTAAATATGTGGCAGGTTGTGCTGTAACGATTGTAGGCTATATTTATAACGAAACCGAGGAATATACCAGATGTCAGTATTTCTGCTATTGACTCTAGGTGTCAAAAATGCAGTAAACGCAAGAAAATTTTTAATGGCAGTATTGGAGAAATAAAAAAGAATGAAGCAGGCCAAAAGTATGGAGACTTTCTATTTTAATTATTTTGTGCTTTAGAAAAGCTGGCCGTGTTGTCTTCAAAAAAGTCCATATTTTCAATGTGTCGAATTATTCTCTTTTGTAATGAAAATATTTCATAATGTTTCTCTTTTCAGTAGTAGCCCCCGTGAAGCTACAATAACTTAAATGGGAAGAAAATAAGGCCTAATAAATGTGAAGTTTTGCTTTCGGTGGAAGAAGATACCTACATTGAGACAAAACACCTGTAATAGCAGACAATTTTTAGAGATATTTTCTACTTCTTTCTCCCCAGTAAGGTGCGATGAAAAAGTAACACCTAATAATTTATTGTGAGGGTTGAGGCTTGGGCGAGTTGGTTCATACTTATAAGAGGGAAAACAGCGCAACTTTTCTGACAGGACACACAAGATGAAGAAGGCACGACAACAGCGCTGTTGTCGTGCCTTCTTCATCTTGTGTGTCCTGTCAGAATTTTGCGCTGTTTTCCCTCTTATAATAATATATGTTCATCAAGAATTTGCAGTTCTTTACCTGAAAATATTAAATTTTGTTTGCAAGTCAGGAATTAGTTTTTAGCGCGAAATAATATTACTTTAGTTTTCTTAGAATTTACTTTTAGGCAGTTAGGAATCGACCATTCAGACAGCTTAACAAGCAGATCGTTGCATTGTTACATTAATTTCTGTGAATCCGGACCAGAAACAAGAAGAGTACTGTGATCGGCGTATATGAATAATTGGACAGCAGTATCGATATTAGTAATGTCGTTAACCTAGAGATTAAAAGGCAGAAGACCTAATATACTACCTTGTGGCACGTCATTTTGTATCGGAAGAAAAGATGATTTTTCGTCTTTTATGCAAACTGGTTGTATGCTATCAGTTAGATAACACTCGAATAATATCAGTGGAATACCTCTAAGGCCAATCTGCGATATTTTCCACAACGAAATTTTGTGATTTAGGTAATCCAATGCTTTACTAAAATCAATGAAGCGTGCCAAAGTGAAAAAAATTCGATATTTTTTAGTACATGTTTCTTGAGTGTGAGCAAAGCAGTTTCCGTTGACCTATCTTTAAAAAAAGCCGAACTTAGCACCCGATGGAATGTTTTTTGTCGAAAAAATTTTAAACACGAGAAAAAATTATGTTTTCTAATGCATTGGAAAATACCGGAATAATTGAAATAAATCGCTGATTTGACGCATCATTTCTGTCACCTCCTTTAAAAAGGACAGTTACTCTACACATTTTTTCTGGGAAAGTCCCACACTGTGAAGTCATATTAAAGATGTGTGTTAAAGCTGGAGTGATGCAATTCATTACATACTTTACAGGTGTCATCTGCATATCATCAGGACAGCTTTACTATTCTTAAGCATCAATAATATGCGAAATACCTTATGTTATTAAGTGGAATTTAAAAATAAACTGCTTGAAGTGGAAAGCAGAGACTACGTATCTAGAGGAGCTTGCTTGGCAAGCTCTGCCAGGGAAGCTCTAGAGCTTAACAAATATTTGCCGATACCTCGTAGGGTCGTTTACCGCGCCTAGATACGCGCCACCTTCTTTCCACCGTGCCTACGCTCTGACTATGGTAAGCTAATCACGGGGTCCCTTGTGCACCTCAGATTTTGAGTCCTTGGTAAGCCGTGGTAAGTCGACAGGCCCTTCGAGCATGAGTGCGCACGGGACTGGCCGCCAATAGCCCATCGCTTACTCGCTGGCACTGGCGGCCATTGACCTCAAGAGGCTAAGTTGTACCGAAATTGCTGGAGGCCAATTCAATGGTTGCTCCTGCCACGTCTATATTAGTATTTTAGTTCACGTTGTTCATAATATCGTGCTCGTCCTCTTGGAAGACTGAATTATTACATAATCTTTATCTTCTAAAATCACCGGTTTGTGCCTGCTTTCAATGATTATTGATGCAATATAATAATAATAATATAAAATTGGGGGGCCCTTAAGCTTCGCCTTTAACCCTTTATGGCCTGACCCGCACAAATGTGTGGGTCAATAAAGACGCTCACGAAACAGCACCTGTTTCAGTTTCGGTTTCATAGATCTGTGCCGCTGAAGTCAATGTTTGCGGGAATATATCTGTTGCAGTAGTTCAATAATTTCGGCACCAGAGGGCGAGTAATCTTCCGCGAAAAATGCCGTTTGAGCACGTGCGCTGACAGCAGCTACCTCAGACGTGTAAGTCAACGCTTCTTCTTGTTATACATTTTTTTTCGGGAGTGTAAGCATATGAAAGGAATATTAAGACTTAAAAAAACATGCTTCGCTAAAAAAATTACGCGTTCCTACCACACACGCGGTGTACTCAAGCGTGAAAAAGTCACCCGCACATTTGTGCGGGTTGGGCTTTAGTCCTCGTGAAGTGCACGGCAGAGCGGCGCAGGTTGGCTCACTCGCGCGCGGTTGCGCCTGCACATTCTGTTTTTTTTATTGCGAATAGCTTTCATTGCATCTTATTGGCACTTTTTCGTTGGTGTTTCCTGTTGTTTTCTTACATCTGAAGTTAGCGACGCGAAGTGATGTGCGTGAATTGTGATCACCATTGACGCAGAAAATATTTATTTTGTGAATGTGTTGTGACAACATGCATTATATTTCAAAGAATTAGATTTTACATTGCCTATGATAGAGAGTTTCAGTATCGCCAGTGAAATTCTAAGGATAATAAATAACATTGAGGGTTAAAATTGCTAAAATTATCTAACGTAGGGAACAAGCTTCTGTGGGCGCTGAATTTTCTTTTTTTTTTTTTTCACATGCTGAGATTTTCAAACCAGAGAATGAAGAAGACATAGAAGAGATATTGAGCCTCCTGATGTCTTGCGTCAGAATTGGGTAGGGACGACGTTGACGAATTGACAGAGATTCATATTCGTCGTTCGAGCCAACTTAGTGATGAAAACTGGAGTATGGAAGGCGAGCTTTTGAGCAGTCGCCTCCGTAATAACTGGGCCAGGTGACCACTCACCCTATCCTGTCAGTTTCAGTGAAATTGATGTCTTTTGCAGAACACATTTGGCTGCAAAGCATCGCCTGCTTGGAAGTGGTGAGACAGCAGACGCTCTTGTTGTTGTCAAGACTCATTTGCCAACTTTCTCACACTAATTTAATGCAACGATCTTTGAAATTACGGCTGACAAAACGGCAGTGTGCCCTAGTTGTAGACATAGAACAACTTTACAAGTAGCTGTGCAAAAGATCAAGCAGCTTTTGGTATGGACCTGATCATGGGCTGCATCCGATGTCTGAGGAACTTTGGTCGTCACCAGGCGCCCAGGAATTAAAAGCGGAAAGAAAAATGTGTCACAAGATCAATCCTTAGACAACTTTACTGAAGTGTAAAAGGCACCCGGCATAGCCAAGCGATTCCACTCAGCTATACGTACCACTGGCGATCAGTATACAGCTTGACATCTGCACATCACTCAGGCTGTCAAGTGTAGCTTCTTGTTCAAGGACGCGTTGTATGAAGTGCAACTTATACCTGTGCTTCCCAAGTGACACACAATACTCTAAAATGTTGCATTCGCAGCGCTGACCACGCATTGTTTGCCTTGTCTTAGCCGTTATGAGTGTATTCCTCGCTGCAGTGAATCACATGAATAAAAGCCCATCCCGCACATATGTGCGGGTCTGTTTTCTGGGGCAAAAACTCCAATTCTTGCAGTTTAACCTTTGAAAACCTAATTACAATAGAGCAAACATCAATAATTTTTGAGCAGGTTAGCAATTTTGCCATTATATTTTTCTCTGGCAGGAAAGTGTTAAGAGTTGGACGCGATAGCGATATCCTGTCCCTAGTGCGTACTTCAATCACTTAGTGCATACTAGTCGCCGGTGTCGTCGCTCCGGTTTTGTCCAGTGCTCAAGTGCGAAGTTGCGCATCACGCATCGAAGTAGGGCGTTCGTGTCGGGTCTTGAAAACGCTATGCGCACTTCAGGGGCACTGTCGAGACCCGGAAATGAGGTTCCGCATGCCTCCTAAATTAAAGCGACACATAGCAAGTATGATCCACCGGATTCGTCTTGGTGTGGCCTACACAAGACATTACGCACATATCGTCGGACGCAGTGACACTGGTCCCAATTGTGAGCACTGCCAAGTACCAGAAACACTGGAGCACATATTTTGTGGCTGTCCGGCATACGCACGTGAACGACAGACACTGATTTCTTGCACCGAACGATTTCGCAGTGGGTCATTAACTGATGAGACTGTGTTGGGCCCTTGGCCTGACATCAACAGTGCAGCTGTGGTAGTAAGAGCAATCATAGCCTTCTTAAGAGCAACTGGACTAGATGCACGGCTATAACACCTTCTCAATTTGACAGGACTGCATATACTCACCTCTCTAACTCACCATCGTCATCCATTACTCTTTTTCTTCCCCTTTCCCCTCCCCCGGTGTAGAGTAGCAGGCTAGAGCATGCTATCGCTCAGGCCGACCTCTCTGCCTTTCTGTGAATAAACCCATCTCTCTCTCTAGTGCATACTATGTAATGGGTAGCATGCTTTAAACCAGAAGAAATTATGCGCGGCAAATGTAGGAAATGTTGTCGAACTTGCTATGCACCCACTACGTGGTGTTAAGGGAATACGCGCAGTTAGGCGTGTGCCATTTGTAATGGGTGGCTGGCTTTAAACTATGAAATCGTTATGCTAGTCACATATTCTCACACCCGATGGTAATGTACGCTTGTACCACGCAATCTTCCTGGGATATTACATGTTATATTGCGACGCCTATATAAAGGACGCTTGCGTTTGCGAAGCATGGAAGTTATTTTCACTGAATTTCCAAGCAGAGGAAGTTATTTTCAGAGTATTTCCAACCAGAGGCATGGCTCTGTGGTAGAACACCTGCTTGCCACGCAGACGACCCGGGTTCGATCCTCACTCGGACCCGAAAACTTTTATTATTTATTTTAATCTTTCTCGATTTTTCGGTCACGGACAAGATGATGATTTTTCGCTCACAACCAACGATGCCGACGCCGACATCGACGCCGGAATTTCTGCGAAACGAGCTCTTTAACGCTATCGCGTTAATATCTGGGGTTTTACGTCCCAAAACCACGATATGATTATGAGAGACGCCGTAGTGGAGGGCTCCTGAAATTTCGACCATCTGGTGTTATTTAACGTGCACTGACATCGCACAGTACACGGGCCTCTACCATTTCGCCTCCATCGAAATGCGACCGTCGCGGCCGGGATGGAACCCGCGACCTTCGGGTCAGCAGCCGAGCACCATAACCGCTACGCCACCGCGGCGGACTGATTATTGATGCAAGAAAACAACCAAGAAGCACAGTGACTTCAAATATAGTAGCAGCTGTTTTATTACAGCGAAAGCTGTTACGAGATCACAACAAGGGTAGTTTCTGCGCCGTAGTTGTCCGCCGCCGCCGCCTGTGTCCGTAACCAATATCGCACGAAATAAGAAAAAACTAAATAAATAAAAAAAGCAGTTATGACTTAACGGGAATCGAACCCGGGTACTCTGCGTGGCAGCCCAGCACTCCATTACTGAGCTACGCCGCTGCTTCAAACTGCTGTGCAAACTGATCCTATGCAGGCTTCATGTTGCGTAAGGGATCGCGTTACCGTATCTTACAAAGCGTTTCAGAACAGTAACGTAAGAACCAGGCGTCACACGATGCGATTTGCGGAACGAGTGGGTCGTTCAATGCTCCACCCATTCGAAAGCCTCAGGCATAATTCTTCATCGTCGTTAGCTACAGCATCAACAAAATGGACATAATGCGTTACAAGAGTGTAGCGGGTACCGCGCTTTTCTGAGGAATGAGGAATAATGGCATAGTAGACGCTTCCCCACTACACAAAAGTTATGATGATTTATGGCGTAGTGGGCACCATGCAAGTGCGCTTGTAATAGTTCCCCCCAAGAGCCTTTAAAAAAGGCTCTAGAAAGGCCGCTCTCCCAGCTTTCGCTGTGGCTGTGCTGCGCGTTACTGCCTGCCTCATAATCGTATCGATCGTTTGCTTTGGCACGCAAAACATGATATGTCATAACTGGCGGTATCTGACGAGCGTGTTTATCTTTACCTTTTCTCAACTGTGTTCCATCCTAGCGTTAATAAAAACGAGCGGCTGGGGCGAGATTTCCTGGCGATCGCCTGACTTACAACTGCGGTACGGTAACCTTTAAACACAAGATTTCTTAGAAAGCTAACGTTCGTCAGAAGCAATATAGATGGTGTTGTCGTAAACGTTTGCACTGGAATTTTTTTCATTGAAAAGGAATCGTGTACCCTAGTTTTGTGACGCACTGTTTAGAGCAAAAATGCCCAAGCTGAATTAAATGTATACAACATGAATCTATCAAAATGACGTCCCAGAAAAAGTAGAAAACAGCTGCTATTAGATTTGAAGTGACTGGACTTTTTGGTTGGTTTCTGTGTTAGTACTCACTGAAAGCAGGCACCAGCCAGCACCTTTAGATCAAGAAAAAGGCTTGTGTATTGATTAAGACTTCAAAGACGTCTCGCGCGATATTATGAACCACATGAACTGAAGTATTAGCACTGACATGGCAGGACCAAGATTTGAATGTAATTTCAGCAAGTCCAGTACAACTTGGCCCCCCCTTGTTGTCACTGGCCACCAGCGCTAGCGAGTAAGCGATAGGCCATTGACGGCCAGTCGCGTACTCACTCACGCTGGAACAGCCTGTCGGCTTGCCACGGCTTACCACGGGCGCATAGTGTGAGGTGCAGACAGGGCCAAGCGATAATCTTAGCACAGTAACTATGTTGGCTCGATAAATGAAGAAAGCACGTCCCTAGGCACGGTAAACGTCTCTACGAGGTGTCGGCAAGTGTTACAAAGTTAGTGCACCCTAGTATGTCTCTTTCACACGCAGACAACGTATATGTCGTTGTTAGAGCTTTGTTAGCCATTGCAGTCGTGTATTTTAAACTAGAGATCTGCAAGTGGCAATGAGAAAAGGGCAACTCTTTATGTGCTTGAGAAGAGCGTCATTAAGGAAATCTGCAGTGAGATTCTTTGCAAGACATATGCGCGTTCACTCCATGTGTACTTCTCAATATCACTTACGTATAGGCGCCAGTCACGTGCTGGGCATTCCACCTTGACTAGTATACTGGGACTGACTTGTACTGGCGGGTAGATGCTGCGGAGCTACGCAGCAACATTGGTTGAAGCGACATATGGGAATAACGATCTTCGCGCCTGGAAAGCACGGCAATATATCTATAGCAAGGCCTTTATACACATTGCAGATTTTCCACTTTCGGCGCCCTTACGTTTAAACATGCATCGTGTTTGTGTCGCGTTCATCTCAGTGTCCCCACGTGCATGCAAACTTGTTTGCGAGGCTCTTTGTCAATAATTTTTTCAGCGCATAACTTCGATTCCTTTATACGTGCTTCTAAAAGAGTGTACTCGTCCAAAACGTATATGCTCGTTTCTATCACACTTCGCATCGGCGTCTTTTTTAAAGTTCTCTGACAGGAATCTCGGGTAAAAGACTACGTATTCATGTCGCAAATGTTTGCTTAGTTGGTCGTGACTATACAATTTCGTAGACTGCATGTTCAGAGATAGCTTTTTAGAGAGTGCTGAAATGATTTGTACTCCCCAGAAATGTTTTAACGATATTATATCACTGAATGTGAAAACGATGGAGCGTAGAGATATTCTTCAGCGCGGCATATTCACATTTCTAATAATCAAGGCATGTCCCGCACATTGTGGTACTGTTTTTCACCCTACAAGGACATCGTGTAGCTTCTTGAAACACAGTTTGAACCATGTCTTACGAGGTGCATCAACGTTCTCGCGTAGATTTATTAGTTGCGCGCGTATCGTGGGCTCATCAGGCACGTTGACTCCCTTGAAAAGGATAGCTCATTAATCAGGTCAACACTGGCATTCACAGTTCATAGAATAATTTAGTCCTTTTGAGGTAGGAAGCGCTTGTCGAAACGTTCAATACCTTGTAGCAAGTGTAGGTAGCAACTTCCAAGTTTGTAATTTTACTACAGCTACTCCATCAGTCGAGGTAGATATACAAAGGCCTCACTACCATGAGAGTTACTACCTCGTTAGCATGGTTAGGAACACCAGAGAGCTACAGATACGATACACAGTAGAACCTCGTTGGTACGTGTAAGCTATCTTATAAAAATTTACAGTAAACATTCAACGTCTTCTTCAAGGAGATGTTTTCGTGTTATCCTTCCGTGTAATACGACTTTCGTGTTATACGCATTCCTCTGGCGGAGGGATCAATCATTTTTATTTGTTTATTTATTTCCAATTGTCTTGAGTTTTCGCTCACGGCCAACGCTGAGTTTTCGCTTACGAATGACGTCGCCGCTGACAGAGACACCTACGCAGACACCTTAATTTCTGTGAAACGAACTCTTTAATGCGATCGCGTTAAAGTAATCTAAATACTCATAGCATTAAATACACCTCGTTTCGTGATTTTCACAAATACCCCGAATGAGATTATGGTAAAAGAGCCGCGATTTATCAACGCATTGGAAGCCGGACGTTAACGGACACACGAAGGCTTTAACAGAAATTCGGTGACCCTGTAGCAGCATTGCCACAGTGGAGCCTCGTGACCGAACTATGTCCCCTGAAGAACTACCCCGTCCCGTCTCTCTAACGAGCTACCCATCTCTCGTATTTATGCTTTTGTTTCGTCCGAAGGTCGCCGAATCCACGAAACTGAAGGTTGCTCCACCGTAATTGTATGTGTTCAGTGTTCAGCTTTTTTCAGGTGTGTCTCACAGGTGGCAACTGTCTTCGCACTTTCAGGTGGTATCGAGCAGCATGTCACGAAAGAGAAATTTTGAACCCAAGTTTTCGTAGTTTTTCAGTTTCTGGTGTACCTGCAATACAGGTGTTAAATTTAGTGCATACTTTTAAAATTGTGCTCTCCTCTTCTTGCGCATCGCCTACTAACCCGCTGTTTCAAATATATGTAGCTGGAAAGCGCATCAAACCGTCATGCTACCATTTTGTTGGAAGCTGGAGCAGTCTTGTATAAAATCTTACGCTCATATTCTTACGTTATGATGGGTGTCCTCGGTGATGAAGAACGCATTTACTGAAAGAAATGACACACTGCGGAGAATAGGATGCAAAAGATATGGTTGGTATTTTCTGATTTCTTATAATAGTGTGTTAAAGCGCTTTTACTTTCTTGAAGCCTGTAACTGGGTATAGGTACATGGGCGTCAGGTTTCCTTACAGTTTTCAATGACAGTGCCTTTGGTTTACTTCCTTCCACCTCTATCGTGTCGCGACCCTGCTGAAAACAAATCGATAATAGGTCCTTGCCTGGTGGTCGCTTGACGTAGATCTGTAGCTCGTGTAACCCTGTACAGGTGCTCTTTCTCTGAAACCCAAGATTGCCTGTCGGAGGAGGCCTCCTTGAAACACATATTTAGTGACAAAACAAGAATGCACTCTAGCGTTGTGACGCACAGTGCAAAACACCAGCTACGGTAAATATGGTGGCCCACGAAGCTCATTAGGGCCGCATTAAATTAAAATAGAATAGCTGCTGCCACACTTAAAGTGGCATGGCTTCTGCGTTGAGTTCACTGTCAGAACTCACCAAAATCAGGCACATATGAGGGGGCCGTCAGCAGGTGAACATGAAGCTATGTGTTGCTTCAAGTGTGAAGGGAAACGACTACCGCCCTGCATTAGACAAAAAATGGCAAATCCCACGCATGGTGGGAATCAATTTCATTCGAAGCAGTCTGAGAATAGCAGCCTCGACGGATTTTTTTTTGAGCAAGCGTTACTAGATGAGCGTGGAACAGCGCACCTAGTCCCGCCTAGGCACGCTGTTCTACGCTCAGTATATACCAACTGGTTCGCCAACAATCAGTGTTGCAGTTACTAGGTGGTTCAAATTGAGTAGTGCACATCCGCGCGCTTATCAGGCAGGGCGATTACACTGTTGCGAGCGTAACCCATGAACGGACGTAACGTGTGCAGTAACGTTAGAAAAGAGGCGTCAGTTTAGTAAAGGGCCTAATACGGTGTTTTGATGTTCATATCATAAGTACCGACTGGAGACGTACTGGTGCTGCGCTTGACTGTAACTTGCGGCGTCATAGCTCCCGATATCCAGTATCTGTTGTATTGATATAGAAGCTGGCAGCAAACATTGCAAGAACATTAGGTTTTTTCATGACATGACGCTGGTATAGTCATTTTTTAAGCACTATGAAGCCCTAGAATGGCTCTGTGGAAGAATACTTGGCTGTCATGCAGAATGCCTGGATGCCATTCCGGCTTGAGCTGTGATTTTTATTGCTTTATTACGCCACCAACAGCAGCAGGGCATTTGTGCTACTAAACCTGTGCTTACATTGTTATTGCTCATTCATATTGCAGACATCTTTTTTCACTTACATGTTCCGTTGTAACCATTGGGCCTACGCTTTGTAAAAGGGGGCATTTCCACGTGGATTCGTCAACTTTATTATCATTATTCAGGTTTCAGCCTGTTAGCAATGCTCGGCGCGGAGCACGTCACAATGTTTGAGAAGCTGCGCGATAGTTCAACACCATTTTGTTAAGATTTCGCGCGAATGCGAATAGTGAAGTTTATTTGAGGGCCTGCGCGGGTACCAGTGATGGGCGCGAAAGTTTCATGCCGCATCTATAAATGCCGACATACGTCACCGCAAATCAGATTACTCGACAGCCCATGATTGTTAACGCCGCTATCAGTGTACAGTGTGCATTGGTTCTGGTCTGTCTTTTCAATTCCCAAGCGCAGGTTCACGCAAATGAAAAGTTTTGTCCTAAACACACCTACTGCTGCCTCCGCAAACGTCACGACCACGTGACAATATTGTCTGCAATTAAGGGGTGAAAAGTGGTGATGTTGCACGCCATAGATAATTCTTACATTCGCTTCCAACTAGCACGAACGCCCAAGCACGAAATTTGTTTGGTCAACTGCGTCCTAGAACAGGTGGCTTTAGCGTGCTTGTCGAGTTCCAAAAGATGCTTCAGTAAATAAGGCAGATGTTTGAAAAATGAGGCCATGATATCTTAACAATATTAAAAAAACTGCAACATGTGGAACTTAATAATAATATCTGGGGTTTAACGTCCCGAAACCACGATATGATTATGAAAGACGCAGTAGTGGAGGGCTCCGGAAATTTCGACCCTCTGGTGTTCATTACTGTGCAATGACGTCGCACAGTACAGGGGCTTCTACTATTTCGACTCCATCAAAATGCGACCGCCGCGGCCGGGATCGAACCCGCGACCTTCTGGTCAGCAGCCTGGCCCCCTAACCGCTATACTACCGAAGCGGACCACATGTGACTCTGTCCTTGTATTGTCGGCAGCAGTGCGCATACCTTTGTTTTCGAAATGTGAAGCACTGCGTCAACTCCCCCAAAAATGCATCAGAAATCAGGCGGCAGATCCCACGCACTGTGCCATGTGATTTATGTTCTATATTAAATATATATCATGATTGCAAGTTACCACCTGTCATGTATGTTCGTCATACAGTCAGGTCACCCAACAGCAAATTTGATACATATCAAGCAAGCGAAACGGCTGCGAGCGCACGAAGAGGAGGAAATGTAAGTCATGACGTAAATGACATGCATATTATGATTTTCATGTTGCCACCAGTCATTGATGTTCGCCATACAATCACGTCAAGCAGTACCAACATGGTGAATGTCAAGCTAGCGTAATAGCCGTGAGCGCGCCATGAGCGTGGCAGGTAAGTCATGTTCTACGTGAAATACATTTCATGATTTTTAACTTACCACAGCGTCTTCCACGAGCGAAAGCCCGAGACAAATGCAAAGAAATAAAGAATAACAAAAAAGGTCCGTGTGATAGAGAATCGAACCCTGGCCAACGGCGTGGCAAGCAAGTGTTATATACCATGGAGCCACGCCAGTGATCGAAATGGCTTTGTAACAAAAAAAAAAGCGCTATAGCAATCTTATGTAGTGAGAGGATTCTCCTTAACGCATGTAATATTCAATCGCAGAATGGTAGAATCGCAACAGGCGTCTCAACATGTTAATTGTGCAACGATTGGGTGGTTTAAGCTGCGCATTCACTTAGCAATGTACACCTGCGTAGGTGCGCGTGGCGCCTTACGGACACGACTTTGCGAAAACAATAATTATGGCGTAGTGGGCACTTCGCAACCGCAATCGCCGTAGGCGTATTAGGATTGGTTGAAGAAGGTAATGTAACGCGTACGAATGTTCGTTTCCTCGCACCATGTTCGAAGGCGATGCGCACGGGGTGAGGTTACGATATTGCATTCTACACAAGAAGGTCAAGCTCAAGGGTCCTTCAAGTTTTTACGTCCACAATTACATTTGAGAGCATGTTCCGCTCATCAACCCCACCTGGTCATTAAACGAGTTATGGCGAATGCTTGATGAGTCAGAATGTTGTAAACATCGAATACGCGATTCTTAAAGATTCGTTTTTACTTCGACTGAAGACACAGTTAAAGCAGACAAAATATTGGAATATTCAAAAACTTCAAAACATATTAACAATATTTTGTAAACGCATAAGTGAGAGAGAGAGAAAAGAAAAGTAAGGGAATGGCAGGGGTGTTAACCAGGTTACATCCAGTTTGCTACCCTACACAGTGGAAGGCGCAAAGGGGGTTTCACGCATAGCATCGTGCACCGCGTATGGCCAGAAGGTCATGAAACTGCGAACTGTCGCAGAGTACGGGTCGCGTAGAACGGAGAAAAATGCTTTTCAACATGGAGATCAAATATTTTGCAGAAATTACGAGCCAAGGTTTCTTTTATTTCGTTTTTTCTCTTCATTTCTTCGCAACGTCCCGGAACTTCTGCAACTCTATCAAAAAGGCTCCGCCGAGCGCTGCCGTGGCTCGCATCTTACGCTGTCTGAAAAGAGTAACTCTTCATCTTTGAAGCTCACACATTGAGCAGCCCCGGCCATGCCAGTCGAACGCACGCAAATCTGAAACTTTAAGGCCATTCAAAACTCTCCGTTCAGCCTATTCCAAAACGGGGCTCCTTCGCGATTTCAAGCAACAATTGCAGTGAAATGCAAAGTGTTCACGATTATATTTCCACTTGCAAGCACTTACTGAACGTGTAAATACGTTTCAATGGAGTCATGTTTACATCATTCTGGTTTTATTCAGTCGGGCTTGAAGCAAGCACTTAATCATGCCACAAGCCATGCTGCGCGCATTGCGGATCGGGCTCGCCATTAAAGTCCGAAAGTAAAGTGAATTGACGCAATGGTGCTCGCGCTACGTCGACAAATATGGAAGTTTCTGCGGAGGATTCTTGTTTCGCCTCCCCACCTTCGTCTCTTCAGTTACTCCCACCTATGCATTCACCTCCACTCAGCCCCCCTCCGGCACCACCAAAGATATGCTTTCCTCAAAGTTAAGAGCTTCGATCGCCCCTGGGGTAGCCTGCATTTAATTGTTCACAACTAAGAATATCACAGGCCGCAATCTGGGACCACATGGCGAAGAACTGTCGTCTCCTCGGTTACGTTGTTAAGATTATCGCGGACAGATGGAGTGCCGTCAACAAGCCCTGGTGGTAAAACTTAACTCCTACATGGAACAGCACTTGACAGCGCTGAAAGTTTATAAATTTTTCAAGGAGAATCTAAGATCACAACAAAGTCTACGAACCAGATTTCTAGCGACAAACGACTGCTTCTGACGTGAATTTTCTGAGCAGGAATTTTGAAGAAAATTTGACAGATTCACTGAAACGCGTTTTCGAGCCCTTATGTTTTTACGGTTTCCTGCATTCAGGCTTCTCGTTCCCCAGCTCACTCCTATTCTCGAGCTCGAGCATTGCAAAATTATTGCAAGAGGACGAAACTTTTGTACATGCAAAAGACTGCTTATTAACGTCCACCGCATCAAACGCTTGACCGTCACAACGACACTATAGCAGTCACGAGCTGAATCGGGGCCTTCTTAGAATCAATTATTTTGGATCCAAAGTGGCCTGTCAATCAGTTTGGTTGACAGGCGTTCTCAGCAAGGATCGGGTCCTCCCTCAGCGCTTGCTCTTAGAGGAGCAGCGCCCTTGCAACCACGCCAACGAGTTGTATAATTCATTTATGAGCTGAATCGCGCAGACGTTGCACACACGCACAAAGTACTGAAAGTTCTTTGATCATCCAGTTACAACGCCTCGCATTAAATTTCACCGCGCTCGCGACATAGCACTCACCGCCTAGTTGCCTCCAGGGAACTAGCGCCCCTGTTGACATTTGCGGTTACAAATGTCATTATTTGATTACTTGTAGAAACATTGTTTCTACCGATTTGTTACTGCAGAAAATTATTCATACGTATATTGTGAGTAACAGAGACATGTCCATATGTTCATCTGCAATATTCCACTGAAGCGAAACTGCTGCCTCTGCGCTGTTGTTGCCTTCGAGTGTGGAAATTTGCATACCTAAGGTGGAACGAAAGAACTTGCCCAAAAGGGACATACACCCACAAACACGCCTGTGGGAGGCCCAATGTTCAGTTGGCGGAGAGATAATGTGAAAACCACACTTACGCCGCTGCATTGTTGAAATGTTGACTGAGTGATTGCGCTGACGCGTTCGCACCGGGTGTTCCTTTGAAAACCTCCGCAAATGCCACACATGCGCTTGTGTCTCCATGCTAGTTCTTGTAGCCATTTTGTCAAATCTGCTATGGCGCGCTCTACCCCGTATTCCTGTCATGAACTCCGTAGCGCGAGCTCGGAGCAAACGCGTGTTTCCGAGAACAACGGGTCGTCCTGCATAGCACAGAATGTCATCAAGTGACAAAGGAAGAAACTGAGGCACGTTATTTTTATCTGATATTCGACACGCAGATTCCGTTTGTGCCAATGTGAAGATGCACAATGCGTGTTCTTGTGTGTGCTTTGTACGTATGTATGCTTTCCTTTATGAATTATTTCCTTTTTCTATCTATCTATCTATCTATCTATCTATCTATCTATCTATCTATCTATCTATCTATCTATCTATCTATCTATCTATCTATCTATCTATCTATCTATCTATCTAGCCGTCTACGTCTAGGTACTCTCGTGGTCGCCTCCTTAAGTTGGGGTAGACAAAAATAGTACGGGAGGGTAAGAGGCTTTCATGAATATGTCTGGTTGGTAATTGCATCATAACTTGAAAATACCATCGCGAAGTGATCAAACCCTTGTCTCTTGACACGCATATCACGGGCCGCGGTATGCATACCATTGGTCGCGGTATGCGTGCATGCGCAACAAGTTATGGGCAGTTTATATCTACCCAGGAACGGTGAGCTCAGAGATTGGTAACTTAAATGCGTGAGCATAAGAAAAACAGACATCGGCAGCGTTGACTTGACGACTGCAAAGAATAAATATCAGTGTCCCCGCAAGAATCGAAACCGAGCATTCGGAGTGGCAATCAAGCATTCTACCAGAGCCATGCCAGGAATCGAAACTCCTTGGGGAAGAGACCCTATGCAGGGGTAATATTAACGAAACGTCAATCGTGATTGCAGGGCTGGCTATCTAATTTTATAAACATTAGGTGCGTACTCCTATGATATGGGTGTGACGTCAGGTTAACGTCAATTGTATACGTAAGCGTCATCCACTGTAGTTGATCTACCTAGAACTAGCCAGGGCCACCCTCCGCGCATGCACAAGAGCTATATATCAGCCTACCGCTTCTGGTGAGATAATACTCATGTTGCCGTTGGTATCGTTACGCAGCTGTAAACAACTGCTTATATAAAACATATACGACAGTTCAACATATGTCTGTCCGTACAAGAATTATACATATATTTAGCGGCATTTTGTAACGTTTTGCTCAATAAAATATTACACCACCGTAACCTTCCATCCGCATGCTTCGCATGACACCGATTCTTATGGTGCGTTGGATGTGCCGAATTTTTTTAGTTGAGCTGATGTTTTGGTATTATATTCAAGTGATAAAAAATAGCATCAGAACACTTAAAGCACACTGGCTCAAACCTATAAATATCTCGTAGTTTTAGTTCTGTAGTGTTTGTAACCGTACTAACAAGGTAGCGACCGTCACGGTAGTGAGGCCTTTGTATTTCTACTTCGTAGTGACGATTAATGAGCTATCCTTTTCATGGTAGTCAACGTACCCACGATAGGCGAATAACTACTAAATTTACGCAAAAACGTTGATTCCCCTCTTAAGACATTGTTCAAAGTACGTTTCAAGGAGCTACTCGACGTGTTTCTCAGGGGAAAGACATTGCCACAATGGGCGGGATATGGCGCGATTATTGGAAATATGAATATACCACGCGGGAAAATATGTCTATTCTCCTTCCTTTTTCACAATCTGTTATATACACACTAACAACGAAGCATACATTTGCGATGTGAATGCGTCCTTTTTTAAGCCGGGTTCCTGTCAGACAAGGTTAACAAGGTCATGCTGATGAGCAGTGTGATACAAATATGCAACTACATTTTGGACGAGTACACTGTTTGGCAAGAACGTATAAAGGCATCTGAGCTATCCGCAATGAGACGCCTCGACAAAGAGGCTAGGGGACACGTTCGTCCGCGTGGTTCATATTTCCGCTAGTTATGCATTCACGTGGTGACCCTGACATAAACGCAGCACATACGCGATGTATGTTTTAGCGTATGCAAGCCAAAAGTGGAGAATCTGCAGTGCGTGCCAGGGCCTCTGTATAAGATGTAGTTCAAGACTTTCCAGACGGGAACATCGTTATTCCCAGATCTGAGTTCAAATTTTATGTGCTGTGTAATCCCACAGCATCTCCCCAGCAGTAGAAATCAGTCTGAGCGTATTAATGAATGTGGACTGCCAAGCAATGTGTAATTGATACACTTGGAGTTAACACGGATATATCTTGGAAACAATCTCACCACAAAATTTTCTTTACTGACGCTTTCCTCAAGCACATAAACAGTTCCTTTTTTTTTCCATAGGCGTGCGCAAAAGGTGGGGGGGCACCACCCCCCCTTAGGCGTGTGCCCGCTTTCAGTGATTACTGACGCAAAAACCAACAAAGAAGCCCAGTGACTTGAAATACAGTAGCAGCTGTTTTCTTACTGTTTCTGTAACGTCATTATGATGGATTCGTGTTTTATACATTTCACTCAGCTAAGACGTTCCCGCTCTAAACAGTGCGTCACAAAGCTAGGGTGAATGTTTCCTTTTCACTAAAAAAATACAGCGCAAACGTTTCCGACATCTGTTTTGTATCTGACGAAGATTACCTTTCTACGAAAAATTGGCTTTAAGGGATATTGTACCGCGGATCTAAGTCAGGCGATCGCCAGGAAATCTCGTTCCAACCGTTCATTTTTAGTAACGCTGCGATGGAACTTAAATGAGAGACTTAATAGGGAAGGAGCACTGCGATGATCCTTTGCCGTCCTTCCCTCCCTCCTGAAAGGGAACCTGCCTATGTTTTTTTTTCTCATTGCCACTTACATATCTCTAGTTTGGAATACATGACTGGAATGGCTAAAAGCACTTCGGACTATAGATAGGTTCTCTGCATGCGGGAAGAAATGTGCTAGGCCTTGTGAATTACATGTGTAGTATTTGCCGACACCTCGTCGAGTCGGTTACCGCGCCTAGAGACGCGCAACCTTCATTCCATCGTGACAACGGTTTGATATATGCTAAGCTTATCACGGAGTCCTCTGGGCAACACATAGCTTGCGTCCGTGGTAAGGTGTGGTAAGTTGACAGGCCCTTCGAGCGTGAGTGCGTATGTGACTGGCTGCCAATGTGCCATTGCTTTATCGCTGGCGCTGCCGCCATTGACCTCAAGGGGTCATGCTTCACCGTAATTGCTGGAGATCAATTCAACAGTTGCTCCTGACATGTCTATATTAGTATTTTAGTTCACGTTGTTCATAATATCGCCATATTCGTGTGTGAAGTCTGAATTATTCTGTAAGTCTCTTTCTTGTTCTAAAGGCACCGGTTTGTACCTGCTTTCAGTGATTGCTGACGCAGAAACCAACAAAGAAGCCCAGTGACTTGAAATGTAGTAGCCGCTGTTTTCTTACTGTTTCGGTAACGTCATTCCGATATATTCATATTCTATACATTCCACTCAGCTGAGACGTTCGAACTCTAAACAGTGCGTCACAAAACTAGGGTGAATGAGCGCCCGGGCCGCTGCCGCGAATCGGGAGCGGCGACGTTTCTCCCGATCAAGCCAGCCATCTCCCCGCTGCTTCGCATCCACACATGGTTCCCTTTAGTGGGAGATTGAAAAGCAGGTACCGGTTTGTGCCTGCTTTCAGTGATTGCTGACGCAGAAACCAACAAAGAAGCCCAGTGACTTGAAATGTAGTAGCAGCTGTTTTCTTACTGTTTCGGTAACGTCATTCCGATATATTCATATTGTATACAGTCCACTCAGCTAAGACGTTCCCACTCTAAACAGTGTGTCACAATACTAAGGTGAATGTTTCCTTTTCACTAAATATATACAGTGCAAACGTTTTCGACATCTATTTTGTATCTGGCCATGAATACCTTTGTAAGAAAAATTGGGTGTGAGGGTTACTGTACCGCGGATCTATGTCAGGCAATCGCCAGGAAATCTCGTTCCAACCGTTCATTTTTAGTAATGCTGTGAAGGAACTTAAACGAGAGACCTAATAGGGAGGGGAGCGCTGTGATGACCCTTCGCCCTCCTTTCCTCCCTCCTAAAAGGGAACCTTGTGCACGCCTATACTTTTATTTTTCATTGCCACTTACATATCTCTGATTCGAATACGTAACTGGAATGGCTAAAATCACTTCGGAAAGCTATAGATAGGTTCTCCGCGTGCGGGAAGAAACGTGCTAGGCGTCGCGAATTAAGTGTAATAAAATTCAATAGATATTTATTTCAAGAAAAAGCACGGTTTTGGGGGATAGCATTGGCTAAAAGCTGTTGGAAAACAGCTTTACTATGCCGATCGTCCGTTACAAGGGATACGTGGCGGTTGTATTGGAAAAAATAGCTACATTGATAAAAGCTAAAAAAAAAAAGCATCAACGCAATTGCACAAAACAAGATCTAAATATTATAAAGAATAATTGAAGGACACTTTGTACCAGTGTTGCGGAATGGGCGCCTCCATTCCATTCCAATTCCATTCCGAGGAATTAAAACTTGCCGCAACTCCACTCCTTTCAATTCCTCGAAATGAAAAAACTTAGCCCATTCCCACTCCGGGAATCGCCGGGCAGTTAAATTCCATTCCTTTAATTCCTCAACGTAGGAAAGGCATCTTGAGAGTTTTATCGAGTTAAGGCTGAATGCCCAATGAAGCTGATGCCATCAGATGCATTAAGAATTGCAAAAGTACGCAAGACACGTGTTCAAGAAGACTACGCAGTTTTTCCACGCGTCTGGAGCGATGGTGAATATGGAGAAAAGTAAGATTTGGTTAATGGGGAACAAAGCCCTCTAGATCTGCTGCTATTAGGTGGAACAGTGCACCGCTCGGGCACCTTGTGCCTCTGCATCGAATACGGAACACTGGGCCGCAGTGCTCGTCAGCACTTAAGCTTGTCAAGCGCGCCTCGCGAGCATGAATGGGGCGAGGAGAACTTTCTGTGTTCGCCTGTGCGCAGGTAGGCAATGTCAGCTACAGAACTTAGAAAAACGCTTTTTTGAATATGCGTCCAAGTCGCCGACGGCGACAGAAGGAAAAACGAAAACGGGAAGTTTTGTGAGACAGCAGGCGGTTTGGGCGCCGCCGAAGGGAAAAAAATGCCCCCCACCTCCCCGAAGGGGAATCGTGAGGAAATGCGAATGCATTTCGCGCGCGCTTCACTCCATTTATATATGGTGGTTGTGGTTCGAAGAAGGAAAAGGCGCCTAATTTCTGCAGCCCGGTCGGGAGCACGGCGCAGCGCCTGTTTTAATTTTTTTTTTTTATCGCGGTAGCTCCGCTGAGCTCCCGCGATGCGAGCGCCCTCACGCGCCAGAGCGTGATCCTCCTCTCTACTTTGCTAGGGGGGAGGATAAGCGCGCGCGCCCGCAGATTTTGCTATGGGAGAGAGAGCGAGAGCGGAGAGATAACACCTGCCGGCGCGCGGACACCTCCTCAACCTATCCTCCTCCCCGCGGACAACGCCGGACAACGCCGCCTGACATAGCCCGACTAAGAAATGCATTCGCATTTAAAAAAATGACAAGGCGTAAGCGGGGGGGGGGGGGGGGGGTATGCCGCCGCCGTAGTTCCCCATGACGGATACCAACGGCATAGAACCGCGGTTACGCGAAGAATAAGGACAAACTTCGGAGCAACACAGTCTATATAAGGACAGAATTGAAGCAGGCACGTTGCTTATAAACTTACCGTGCTTGTCCGACCAGACACCATCAACGACTGCTACAAGGGCATTTATAGATTTTCTGAAGAATACTGGACTTGACGCTAGACTTTAAGAATACCACTGTGTGTTACGTGGTCATTGTACATACGTATCACCTATTCCTGTCACCATCATCATCTTTATCCCTCTATTCCTCCCTCTCACTTTTCCCCTGTGCTGATTAGCAGGCCAGAGCGCACAATCTCAGGCCGACCTCTCGGCCATCTAATAAATTCGCTCTCTCTCTCTCTACCGTGCTTGTAATCAGCCAAGTCATTTTAAAAGTACTGCTTCGTTGTTAAATTCGATGCTCTGACTTACTAATGTTTCAAGTTTGAAAAACAGCGCGTCGACGAAAAGGTGCTCTATTTTGCCAAAAGACGTAATTCCATTCCCATTCCATTCCGTGCAAAAGGCGTTTAATTCCATTCCTATTTCATTCCTCCAAGCGTTGTCCCCATTCCATTCCAATTCTATTCCGGGGTCGCAAAAATGTGAAATGAATCCGGAGTCATTGCAATTCCGTAGTGGCAACTCCGCAACACTGCTTTGTACATACTAAAGTGTGTTCGGCGAAAGCGTGTGGCCATTCCACTGACTAGGCGATGTCTTTTATCTTTTACACTCTCAGTGGCATAACACACAAACTGAATGTGTGCGTATTTTCTTTTTAAATTTGTTACCGGAAATTGCAGCGAGACGCGAGGCTAATGTTCCTCCTTTCGCATGCGTTAGTATTTTCTCGCGCTTTGCGTATCGTGCAATCGCCATCCGCGTTCCAGCGCTTAAATTGACGGACCCTTTGTATATTCGAAAGTGTATTCCGTGAACGCCTGTGTCCATTGAGACGGCGTCGGTCAGAATGATTGCAAACGCTGGGCACAGCGACGCTACGCAAGCAAAGCGCGAGCGCTGGAGAGTCCGACGCGACCGGCGTCCGTTTGCGCATCTCGGCGGCCACCTGGCTCCGTGCCAGAGCTCGGACAGACGGACGGACGGATGGACGGACGGACGGACGGACGGACGGACGGACGGACGGACGGACAGACAGACAGACAGACAGACAGATAGACAGACGGAAAGACGGACGGACGGACGGACGGACGGACGGACCGACAGACAGACAGACAGACGGACGGACGGACGGACGGACAGACGCCGGACGGACACCGGACGGACGTGAGCATGAGACATTAAAGGCTTTCGCCTTAATAATGAAAACAATTTCGATAGACAATAATACAGAAATGTATGCAAGGGGTACAAGAATTCATACACCATTGGTTCTGACAAATGAACAATGAAAACGATAGTTTCGAATAAACAGAAATACCTTCAATCATGACATGTTTACGAAATGCATGCGAAGTTTCTTCGTTGAACAACACTTGGCATCTCCGTATTGATTTCATATACGTGGCAGGGTGTGCTGTTATGATTGTAGGCTATATTTCTTACGAAACCGAGGAACATACCACATGTCACTATTTCTGGTATTGGTGGAGTGACTCTAGGTGTCAAAAATGCAGTAGATGCAAGAAAATTTGTGAAGGTAGTATTAGAGAAACAAAAAAAAATGAACCATGCCATAAGTGTAGAGATGTTCTATTTTAATTATATTATGCTGTGTAAAAGCAGGCCGTGTTCTCTCCAAAAAATCCATATTGCCAATGCGTAGAATCATTTTCTTTTGCAATGAAAATAATTTCATAATGTTTGTCTTTCCACTAGTCGCCCACACGAAGCTACAATAATTTAAATGGGAAGAAAATAAGGCACAATAATTGCTAGGTTTTGCTTTCCGCGGAACAAGATACCTACATTTATACAAAACACCTGTAAAAGCACACGAATTTTTGTAGATATTTTCTACGCGTTTATCCCAAGTAAGGTGAGAGGATGAAGTAACACCTAGTGATTGATGTTTATCCACAATTTGCAGTTTTTTACCAGCAAACACAAAAGTTTGTTTGCAAGTCAGAGATTTGTTTTTAGCAGGAATAACATTACTTTAGTTTTTGTAAGATTTAGTTTTAGGCAGTTAGCAATCGACCATTCAGATAGCTTAACAAATATATCCTTAAATTGTTCCATTAATTTCTGTGAATCCGGGCCAGAAGCAAGAACAGTAGTCTCATCGGCGTATATGATAAATTCAACAGCGGTATGAATATTAGTAATGCCGTTAACGTAGAGGTTAAAAAATTCCCCGTCTCCCTCTAAAGGGACCCATGTGTGGATGCGAAGCAGCGGGGAGGTAGTTAGCTTGAGCGGGAGGAACGTCGCCGCTCTCATTTCACGGCAGCGGTCCGGGCGCTCATCGCGACGCTGCACAGGAGAGAGAATGAGGCGCGCGCGATCCGTCATTTTCATACCGCGGAACTACTGTGGCGCCCCCCAGCGGAGTATGCAGCTGTCACACCACCTGTCGTGCGCGCCGCTCCGTAGAGGATTCCTAGAGTAGAGGACGGGGGGGGACCGTAGGAGAGGAGAGAGAGGGGGAGGGGACGCGCATGCGTTGTGGGGGGTTTGGGATGCGGGAGCCGCTCCGTAGAGTAGAGGATTCCTAGAGGAGAGAGGGGGAGAGGACGCGCATGCGCTGTGGGGTGTGGGACGCGGGCGCCGCTCCGGAGAGTAGATGATTCCTAGAGTAGAGAACAGGGTGAGCGTAGGAGACGATAGGGGAGGGGACGCGCATGCGGTGTGGTGGTGTGGGACGCGGGAAGGAGGGATGGACTAAGCCCCCCTCCAAACACATGCAAGCAAGATCAAGGAATGGGGTCAACCTGGGCGACAGACACCACCTGCCAAGCCATTGCTAAGCAGCCTTTCTGTGCTCTCGGTCATGAATCTGATGACCGTGGTAGTGGTTGACGGCCTTCATATTACTAGTGTTCTGGTTCGCATAATGGGTGCTTCCCTACTTCAAGAAAGTGGCCGGACGCGGGTCGAGGGAAGGACGGACATAACCCCAAGCATAAGATGCTTCGCATCTAAAAGCAGTGGACCTAATACGCTACCTTGTGGCACGCGGTTTGGTATAGGAAGTTAACATAATTTTTCGTGTTTTATGCAAGCTGATTGTTTGCCGTCAGTTAGATAACACTCGAATATTGTAGATGCAATACCTCTATGGCCATTCAGCGATAATTTCCATAGCAAAATTTTGTGATTTATGCAATCGAATGTTTTACTTAACTCAATAAAAATTGCCAAAGTGGAAAGATTTATTTCGATATTTTTTCAGTACATGTTCCTTGACTGTGAGCAAAGCAGTTTCTGGTAACCTATCTTTAGGAAAACCGAACTGAGCACCAGATAGAATGTTTTGTCTGTCGAAAAAATTTAAAACACGACAAAACAATCTTTTCTAATCGTTTGAAAAATACCAGAATAATTGATATAGGTCCGTAATTTGACGCATTGTTTCTGTCACCTTCATTAAAAAGGAGAGTCACTGTTGTCTTTTTCATTTTTTCTAGGAAAATCGCACACTGTAAAGCCAGATTAAAGCTGTGTGTTACAGCTGGAGTAATGTTTTTTTTTAAATAAAAAATATGGGAAGGTAGACTACGTAAGAGCCGGCTATCCCAACATCATGGTAGCAACATAGAAGATACATACAAAGATAAGAAAAAAAAACAGTAAAAGAAGAAAAAAATCAGAAGCATTATGTACATATATACAATATAGGGCGTGTAACGCATGACAGTCCATGGGGATAGTCCAGTTCATACAGCATGCTAAGATCGCGGATAGAGTCCATACAGATAATTTTATGCACTGGACTATGAGTTATGCACTTGCATCTTGACTATGATATGCTATAGACAGTTCACTAAATTTATTCAAAAAAATACTTTACTGCTTCATTTGTATATCATCAGTATCGACAGCTTTGCTATCTTTAAGGTTCATAACCTGCTGATATATGGTGTACAAGAAAACGCTGACGAAACTGGTCAACAGCTCGAGACATGTGTTAAAGAAGAAATTCTGATGAACATACTCAAGGTCGATAATGTTACAATAGAAAGAATCCATAGGATAGGCAAACCTAGTAATAAGCCGAGGCCAATCATTTTGAAATTGCTTGACTCCCGCGACAAAGCCAGAGTCTTGAAAAACTGTTTTAAACTAAAGGGAACAAATTATGGAATAGGTGAAGACTTCTCAGCTCGCGTGCGTGACGTTAGAAGGAAACTTTGGCACTTTGCTAAGGAGCATAGGGCGTCTGGAGCAAAGGTTTCTCTGGTTGCTGACAAATTGCGATAAAATGGGGAGCTTTACCGCTGGGACGATGCTAAAAATGATGCAGTCCCTTTAAAGGACGAATCCACCCATCAGGTAAACCAGCAAAACGCTGCATCGAGGGAACGCCCACGACGGGGGAAATAAGCTTCATCAATTTAAATGCTCGCAGCATTATCAACAAAATGGATGCTATTGAATCATTGCTCCTGTGCCTCAAACCTGACTTCACTGCTATAACAGAGACGTGGCTTACGAGCGACGTCAGAGATGAAGAGGTGTCACCCCCTAATTATGCGATAATTCGTAAAGATAGACAATCTCGTGGGGGAGGCGTAGCCATTCTCATAAACAAGAAAATCAAGTTTCAGGTGCTCCCTGATATCGTAGGTACAGAGGCAATCTTCTGCAAGCTCCTTTTGGGTGCATGCACTATCATTGTAGGTTGCGTCTATCTGAGCCCTACTGCTGATATTGACGTCACCAGATCACTTCACAGTTTTCTGTTTCTTCATGCGTCCAAGAGCAGGCTAATCTTGGTGGGTGATTTTAACATGCCTGATATAAACTGGCAAACGTTGCATTTTCCCTCGGCTCCTTCCAAAATTATCCTTGATACTATGTTTAATCTTAATTTGTGCCAAATAGTAACTCAACCTACGCGTACATGTGGGTCTTCATCTAACATTCTAGATTTAGTATTTCTCAGTGATCACTTCCCATATGATCGAGTGAAAATTGACGTCATGGAGGGTATAGCGGATCATAAACTTATCTTTTGTAGTATACCTATTCGTGGCACCATATCATACTTAAATACCCCTACTACTCATCAGGATTTCTGTAATGCTGACGACACCAGCATCCTTGATCACCTCATCGACGAATTTCCTGCCTTTCTAGAGCTATCCAATAATCCAACGTCAGACATTGAACAACTATGGCATAGATTCAAAGAAATTGTATTTCACTGTTTAGAGAATTTTGTACCTACGAAAACAAAAAAGACAAGGAAAAAGAATCCATGGATTAATCGCGAAATCATTCATGCCAAGCGTAAGGTAAAACGCTTAAGGAAGGCATGGAAATTTAATCCCAACAGCACATCTCGTGAAGCCATTTCCACTGCCATTCGTAACATGAAAAGTCAAATAAAGGCGTCTAAAGCAAACTACTTTAACAATACTCTTTCGAACTTCCTAAAAGCTTCCCCTCAGAAGTTTTGGAATCATTTTAAACCTAGAAAACCAAGTGAGCACCCAGTTCCCTCTGAAGAGAACCTCTGTAGAGCGAATAATTTTAATGAATATTTTCAATCAGTTTTTACTGTGGATGATGGAAACATTCCACATATTAACCCATGCACCCGAACACGCTTAGAAACACCTATTGTAACTGAACCTGGTGTGTTTACACTATTACTCAATATTGACACTAAAAAGGGACTAGGGCCAGACAATATACCTAATATATTCCTAAAAAGATATGCCGAATGGTTAGCCAAATACCTGTGCTTAATTTTCAATAAATCATTATCAACCTGTAGATTACCACAAGACTGGAAAGTCGCAAAAATCATTCCAGTACATAAGTCCGGTGACAAAGCTGAAGTCTCTAATTACAGGCCCATCTCCCTAACCAGCTCAGTCAGTAAACTCCTTGAACACATAGTGCTTAAAAGCATAACCACATACCTTGAAGGAAAACGCATCCTTTCACCTTATCAACACGGCTTCCGAAAAGGTCTATCCACTGTCACCCAGCTTGTTGAGCTAATCCACGACATATCACTTAGCATCGATAACCAAAAACAAATGGACCTTCTTTTACTAGATTTTTCAAAAGCGTTCGATCGGGTCTCGCATAGTAAACTCATGACTAAAATTAATTCAACTCTGGGAAGCGGACCCATCATCACCTGGATACAAGATTACCTTACCAACCGTATGCAGTTTGTCGAAATTCACCATCAGTCATCCACTCTTTCACGCGTCACATCTGGAGTATCTCAGGGATGCGTGCTGGCTCCAGTTCTTACAGTTTTTATCAATGATCTACCATCTAACATAGGTGTTAAAATTAGATTGTTCGCTGACGATTGTATTCTTTATCAAGAAATTAACTCTTTCGAGGATCACTTAACATTAAACGAAGCCCTACACTCAGTTTCTAAGTGTTGTACTGACTGGCAAATGACCCTTAACGTTAATAAATCGGCTGCCCTAACAATTAGCAGAAAAAACACTTGTCTGAGTTCGCATATACCGCAAATAACATACAGCTAGCTCGTGTTCAAGAACACAAATACCTCGGTTTATTACTTACACACGATCTTAGATGGGACTCCCACATTAACACTATTACATCAACTGCCTTAAAAAAGCTCTTCTTCCTCAGAAGACACCTCCGTCTTGCGCCACCTGACATCAAGCTTCTAGCATACAAAACTTTTATCCGATCAGTTCTCGAATACGCTAACATTGCATGGTTCCCGTACACTAAGCATAACATTGATAAACTCGAACTGATCCAAAGAAAGGCCATCAGATTTGTATTTAACAAATATAAAACTTCAGACTCACCGACTGAATTACTAAAAAAGGCAGGCCTTCTTAGCCTCGAAAATAGATCCAAACTTATTAGATTAAAATTGATGCATCAACTACTACACAACCAGGTAAACATTGATACCACTACATATATCCCGGTAACCTCATGTAGACCTACACGTAACACACACTCCATGACACTAACTGAATATGCACACCATTCTAACTGCTTTAAATACTCTTACTTCCCGAGAGCCATAAGAGACTGGAATGAACTGGATCCATCAATTGCTAACACTCACTCACTAGACAGGTTCACTACGACAATCGAGGAAACTTTACTAACAAAGAACGGTTAAGTTAGGTTATTACCTGATTTATTTGTGAACATAACTATTTATATGTACGGTCTTCTTTTCTGTTACTCATTTTTTTTCTAGTGAAATGATGTTTATATTGTATAACTTATAGTTAACCAATGTCTGCATTTATGAATTTTTAGCGCATTGTTGTACAACTAAGTGTATTTTGTTTACTGTTTTTATGTATTCTGCTGTAACCCCCCCTTTCCTGCCTTGATCTCGTTTGAGATTGGCAGTATTTCTAAATAAAAATAAATAAATAAAAAAAATGTGCGAAATACCATACGTTGATTAGTGGTATTTGAAAGTAAACTGCTCAAAGTGGAAAAAAAAGACGACGTATCTGGCGTGGCTCACTTGGCAAGCTCCGGAGATTGGCAACTACTTGCCGAGACCTCGTAGATTCGGTTACCGCGCCTAGAAACGCGTGACCTTCATTCCTTCGTGCTTACGCTTTGACTGTGCTAAGCTTATCATGGGGTCCTTTGTGCATCTCAGACCTGGCGTCCGTGGTAACCCGTGGCAATCGACAGGTTCTTCGAACATGAGTGCATACGCGACTGGCCGCCAATGACCCATCGCTTACTCGCTGGCGCTGTGGCCATTGACCTCAAGGTGCCATGTTGTACCGAATTTGCTCGAGGTCAATTCAACTGTTGCTCCTGTCATGTCTATATTAATATTTCAGTTCACGATCATAATAAGGGCCTAGTCGTCTTTGAAGTCTCAGTTATAACATTCTTCTATTTCTTGTTTTAAAAGCGCAGGCTTGTGCCTGCTTTCAGTGATTACTGGCGCTGAAACCAACCAAGAAACCCAGTTAATTCAAATATAGTAGCAACTGCTTTCTTACTGTTTCTGCAACAATATTCTGATAGATTCATGTTGTATACATTCCACTCAGATGAGCCGTTTGCGCTCTAAACAGTGCGTCACAAAGCTAAGGTGAAGGATTTCTTTTCACTAAAAATAGACAGCGAAAATTTTTCCGACAACAACATCTATTTTGTATCTGACGAAGATTAACTTTCTACGAAAATTGGGTTGAAGGGTTACTGTACCACGGATCTAAGTCAGGCGATCGCCAGGAAATCTCGTTTCAACCTTTCATTTTTAGTAACGCTGTGACGGAACACAAATGAGAGAAGTTAAAAATAAGCACGCGTTTCTTCTGACACGACCAATAATGATGTGTCACCTTTTGCGTACAAAAACCCCGATACGATAATGAGGCGGACAGTAGTAGGGGATCGCGAAATGTGAATAACGGGGGTTCTTTAATGACGGTGCTTAGCTTTCCCCTCACCCTTAGTTACTGGCCCGATATCACTGCCCATACCACATAATCGCTCGGACAGCTTCCTTCAATTGCGGGTTCGTGACTTGACCTGCGACGTCACGCCAGAGAAACTGTTCATGTGAGTGGCATCAAGTCATCCTTTGAGTCCGGCTTATTATGAACACCTTAAGTCGGCAGGATGGCTCCGTCATTGCCTTGGCGCCACAGTAATAAACAGATAATGACGACGAATGAAACGAGCAAGCAAGCCACGCAACACTTGCTCGCGCTTGCCCGGAATTTCGCTCTATAACACGCGCCACACTTCTACGCTCTACCCTTGAGGATTCTGTATGTTCCATGACGTCCCCTCGTCGATAGATCATGCCGTACTTAGGATAGATATGGAAGGAATGCGCGAATGTCCATTGGCTGGCTGGACAGTTCCTAATAATGGCACGGATCGATGAGGGCAGCAAAAGTAGCGTATGGACACCATATTCAACGGAGCGCGCGTTTTATCTACAGTAGAGTACCCATTTCGTCAGAACTTGCCAGCCCTTCAGAGATAGCAACAGCTGTATGCGATAAGCAGAATGCTTCCACTAAATTAATCACGATAGAGCTGGGCCGTGCCTGATCGGCCAGTCGCCGTACTCCCAGCGCTATGTAAGACTTGGTGGAGTGCGCGCCTCCAGAAACATCGGGACTGTACACGTGTGTCAGGTTTCATCACAGCTTTAGGTGAAACTCGCGATCCCGGCAGTGGCAGACGCATTTTGATTTTTCATAGAGGGGAAATGCTAGAGGACCGTGTACAAAGGTTCAGCTACACCGTTAAGAACCCCAGGTTGTCACATTACGCGATCCCCACCCCCTCCATTTACTGCCTGCCTCATAATCGTATCGGTCGTTTGGTTTGACGCGCAATACGTGATATGTTATAACTGATCGTGTCAAATGAAATGCGTGCCTCTTTTTACCTTTTCTCATTTGTGTTCCATCGCAGCGTTACTAAAAATGTACAGCTGGGAGAATTTTCTTGGCGATCGCCTGACTTACATCTGCGGCACGGTAACCTTTAAACACAATTTTTCTTAGAAAGCTAATTTTCGTCAGAAACAAGTTAGATGTTGTGGTCGGAAACGTTTGCGCTGGAATTTTTTTAGTGTAAAGAAATCATTGACCCTAGCTTTGTGACGACGAACTGTTTAGAGCCAACACACCGCACCTGATTGGAATGTATACATCATGAATCTATCAAAATGACGTGACAGAAATATTAGAATATAGCTCTACAATAAAGAGCTGAGGCACGTTCTCGTCAACAGATACTGTATTCTGAGACAGCGTAGTATCCTAGGCCTAGCTAGCGTGAACACCAACAACGTCCAGCGCGAGCCTCTCCTCCGTAGCGCTGACGATCCGGCTGCCGAGCTCTTCAGGGTGCACTTGTTCATTACATATTTCCCCCCTCGTTGAAGTCGCAGCCAGTTAGGTGTTCCAAGGGCTCGTAAGAACAAGTGGTTCGTGGTATACGGTTTTAGGCGATCCACGTGAACAGTTTCGCGGCCTCGGCGACGCAGGTCCGCCGTGGGTGTGAGGGGCTCGATGAGGTAGTTGACGGGCGAAGTTTGCCGAAGGACGCGATAGGGTCCATGGTACCTGCTGACGAACTTCGATGAGATACCTGGCACATATGCGGGAGGCACCCACAGTCACACAAGAGAGTTGGGGGGAAATCTGGTGGTGGGGGGACCGTTCGTCGTCGTGTCAGACTTCCTGTTGCCCCTGTTCTTGGCTTGTAAGGGAGCGCGCTAATTGCCAACATTCTTCTGCATATCGAGCAGCTTCGGAAACTGGTGTGCCCTCTGATGAGTCGGGTCGGTAGGGAAGAACGGTGTCCATCAGAGACGATGGTTCTCGGCCATATAGTAAATATTGCTATGAGCAGCCATCGAAGGACAAATTGGTTGAAGAAGACGACGACGATTTGGGGACTGTTGTGTGCCGCTGCCTTAGCGTGAAGTGCCCTAGTACTCTCCTGTTATTACACCTACGTACAGCCTCTCGTCTGCGTCTCTTCGCTTAACATTTTGGTGGAGCTGCTGGGTACCTCCCTTCATCATGAAGCTTCGCAGCGGACGTCACCTTGAGCCTTGCAACATGGCTCTCGAAAATACCTCGACCTGTCCGGCTCCAACACCTGCCCCCAACGCAACCTACATCAATGTCACCACTCCTCGTGACCCTGGCATTTTCTCTGGCGCCAAAGGGCAAGACGTCGACAAGTGGCTCAGTCTTTACAAGCGCGTCAGCACAGGTAACCGATGGGACCCTACTCTCATGCTTGCCAATGAGCTATTTTACCTAGACGGCACCCCTCGTGTGTGGTATGAGACGCATGATGCTGAGCTGACCAGTTGGGACACATTCAAAGAGAAAATTAGAGAGTTGTTCGGCAACCCTGATGGTCACCAACTCACTGCGAAAAATGCGCTGTCGACTCGCGTGCAGACGTCAACAGAGCCGTGCGTGATGTATATTCAAGACGTTTTGTGCCTCTGCCGTGCAGTTGACTTACGCATGACGGAACAGGACAAGGTTGCCCACATCCTCAAGGGTATCGCTGATGACGCCTTCAACCTGCTCGTTTTCAGTAACGTATCCACTGTTTATGCAGTCATGAAAGAATGCCGTCGCTTGGAACTCGCAAAAAGCAAACGAATTGTTCAGCAGTTCATTCGCTTGCCTAACACCGCGCCGACGTCGTCTTGTGCCGACGTTCCCCGTTCTGCAAGCAACGATGCCAATGTTACCCGCATTGTGCGGCGCGAGATCGAAGCAGCTTATCCGGCTACCTGCGAGCCCAGCACCTGCTCTTCCCCTGCTGTTCCGGTTTCTGTGATTCAGGCAGTTGTCCGCCAAAAGATCGCCAACATGAGATTCCATTCTGTCTTCTCAATGAATGACGTGGACCCCCCGGCCGTATCCTGCGATTTCAACTCCCTCACCGCCTCCGTTCCAACCCCGTTTCCGCAACGCTCAACGGCGCACTCCTGACGAAAGACCGATTTGTTTCATCTGCCACCGGATTGGACACATCTCTCGGCACTGCCGCAATCGCTGGAGCTCTCCTGTGCAGAACACGTACAATGGCTACCACCGCGTCAATGGCTCTCCCCGTCTCTCTCCAGCACGCACAGACCACGCTACCCCTGAACGTTTTGCTCCTAACCGCCCATACTCACGCTCACCTTCACCCCTACGCCGGCAGTCTCTCTCACCGCAGCCCCGTCGCTCCAATTCGCCAAGCTTCCACGCACGCTCCCAACCGGAAAACTAGATGGTGCAGCGCCCGGAGGTGCCGCTGCATTGCTCCCGACGCTGCCAAATCCTCTACTGACCCTTCCGACCAATATGAACCTCATTGAAGTACACGTCGACAACGTTCTGTGTTCGTGCTCTCATCGACACGAGGGCCCATTTATCTGTGATGAGCGCTAATCTACGAACCCGCCTGAAAAAAGTTCTAACACCTGCCACTACGCCAGTTGTCCGTGTCGCCGGCGGTGGAACAGCTTGTGTCATTGGCATGCGTACAGCTCGAGTCGACATCGCCGATCGCTCTACCGTCGTCGTTTTCACCGTACTCGCCCACTGCCCCCACGACGTCATTCTAGGCTTGGACTTTCTGCTCATTCGGCCCTCATAGACTGCTCTACCGGTACTCTGCGCCTTGATCTACCTCTTCTGAATCACCCTGAACCGCCTCCCATTCGCCTAAGCGCCGCAGACTTCGTTCGCTTACCACCCACAGCTCTGAGCTACGTTGACTTAGTACCATCCTCACCAGTGCCCGATGGCGATTACATCGCAACTCCCGTCAAGGATGTACTCCTCTATCAAAGTATTACAGTGCCTCGTTCAGTTTTATCTATAACGTCCAATCGTACATGTTTGCCAGTGGTCAACTTTGGCTTGACAACACATGTGCTGCCACGGGGGGATATCTCTGGCACATATTACCGCCTTTGACGATCAATCGGTATCATCAGTGACGTTGGAGGATGGTACTACCGACTCCACCGCTCCTTCGCAGTCCACCGTTTCTACCATCGACGATCTGAAGAGAATGATTGCGCCAGACCTGTCGTCAAAAGATGCTGACGACCTCTACCGCATCCTGTTTTCGTATCGCGATATTTTTGATCTTCACGACCGTCCTTTGGCGCAAACTACGACCGTGAAACATCGCATAAATACTGGCGATGCCCCTCCTATTCATAGGCGTCCGTATCGAGTGTCACCCGCAGAGCGTCAGGTTATTCAAACAGAAGTAAACAAGATGCTCACCAAGAACATCATCGAACCATCATGCAGCCCATGGGCGTCACCCGTTGTCTTGGTGAAAAAGAAAGACGGCTCGTGGCGATTTTGCGTGGACTACAGGCCCCTTAATAAAGTAACAAAAAAGTACGTTTATCCCTTACCTCGTATTGACGACGCCCTTGACTGGCTCCACGGTGCTCGCTACTTTTCGTCTATTGACCTGCGCTCTGGGTATTGGCAAACCGCTGTGGATGATCTGGACCGCGAGAAAACCGCGTTTATCACACCTGATACTCTTTATCAATTCAAGGTGATGCCGTCCGGACTATGTAACGCGCCGGCCACATGTGAACGCATGATGGACTCCCTCCTCCAAGGATTCAAGTGGTCCACATGTCTGTGCGACCTGGACGATGTCATCGTGTTCTCCCCCACTTTCGCTACTCATCTCGAACGCTTATCTGCAATACTGCACGTCTTTCGCCGAGCCGGTTTGCAACTTAACGCATCGAAGTGCCACTTTGGTCGTCAACAGATTACAGTGCTTGGCCACCTCGTTGATGCCAATGGAGTGCAGCCGGACCCAGGCAAAATCCGCGCTGTTACAAATTTTCCTCTGCCCAAGTGCGTTAAGGATGTACGCAGCTTCATTGGATTATGCTCTTACTTTCGCCGCTTTGTGAAAAATTTTGCGGACGTAGCATGACCACTTACTGAGCTTTTGAAAAAAGAGGTGCCATTTATATGGGGTGACGCCGAGGCTTCCGCGTTCGCTCATTTAATCCGGCTGCTTACAACGCCGCCCGTTCTAACCCACTTTGATCCTTCTGCGCCGACCGAAGTTCGTACCGACGCCAGCGGCCATGGCATCGGCGCAGTACTAGCACAACGACAGCACGTTATTGATCGTGTCATCGCCTACGCCAGCAGACTCCTCACAACTTCGGAACTCAACTGCTCTATCACTGAGCGTGAGTGTCTGGCCCTAGTTTGGGCGGTTGCAAAATTCCGCCCATATTTATACGGCCGACCCTTTTCAGTCGTAACGGACCATCACGCGCTCTGCTGGTTGTCCTCACTGAAGGACCCTACAGGACGACTTGGTCGCTGGGCGTTACGCCTCCAAGAATATTCGTATTCTGTCACTTATTAGTCCGGCCGCCTACACATGGACGCCGATTGTTTGTCTCGTTATCCCGTAGACGAGCCCGATGACTCCGACCACGACTCGCCCAATTGCGTCTTTTCTCTGTCTCCTTTCAACAACATCGCAGACGAGCAGCATCGCGACCTTTCGCTGCGAGCACTCATCAACCGTCTGCATACATCGCCCAACGACGCTTCTGTGCGCCAATTCGTCCTCCAGGATGGTGTCCTCTACCGTCGTAACTTCCATCCAGATGGGCCGGAACTTCTTCTAGTCATACCGAGACAATTACGTCGAACGGTCCTTCTTGAACTTCATGACGCTCCACGGCGGGCCACCTAGGGGCATCGCGCACGTACGACCGCGTCCACCGTCGTTTCTATTGGCCCGGTCTTCTTCGTTCAGTCCGACGCTACGTTTCTGCCTGCGATTCCTGTCAACGTCGCAAAACTCCCCCCGATGCTACCTGCTGGTCATCTCCAACCAATAGATGTTCACGCAGAGCCATTCTTCCGTGTTGGACTTGATCTTCTCGGCCCATTTCCAACGTCATCCGCCGGGAACAAATGGATAGCCGTTGCAACTGATTAGGCCACATGATATGCCATAACGCGGGCTCTCCCCACCAGTTGCGCCACCGAGGTCGCGGACTTCCTGTTGCATGACATTATTTTGCTCCATGGTGCGCCACGACAGCTGCTCACTGACCGTGGCCGTAACTTTCTCGCTCGAGTTATCGCCGACATTCTGCGTTCCTCAGCCACTAAACACAAACTGACCACCTCATACCACCCTCAAACGAACGGTCTCACGGAGCGCTTCAACAGAACCCTCACTGATATGCTGTCTACGTGCGTGTCGGATGATCACCATGACTGGGACATTGCTCTCCCTTACGTCACGTTCGCCTACAATTCTTCTCGACGCGCCACTGCCGGATTTTCGCCGTTCTATCTACTGTACGGTCGCGAACCCACCCTGCCCCTCGATACTGTTCTTCCTTTGGCTGCCACCCCAACTACAGAGTATGCACGGGATGCCATAGCGCTTGCAGATCATGCGCGCCAGCTTGCGCGTACTCGGCTGACTGCTTCACAAGCCACACAGCGACATTACTACGATGCCCGCCACCGCGACGCACACTTTTTCTCCTGGGGCGCTCGTGCTCCTTTGGTCACCCTCTCATCACGTGGGACTTTCGGAGAAGCTCCTTTCTAGATACACAGGGCCCTACAGCGTCATCCGCCAAGTCACACCAGTAGCCTACGAGATTACCTTGGTCAATTCTCCTTCACCTCCCGCCGCGGCATCAAGTGACATCGTGCACGTCAGCAGACTGAAGGCCTACTCCAGTGCACCTGACCCTTGATCTCAAAAGCTCCGGGACGGTGCTTCTACCGCCGGGGGTAAGGCTATGAGCAGCCATCGAAGGACAAATTGGTTGAAGAAGACGACGACGATTTGGGGACTGTTGTGTGCCGCTGCCTTAGCGTGAAGGGCAGCGACCCTTAGCGTGAAGGGACTACGGCAGCGACCATACCGTGTATCGTCGACTGAACGCCGCGCCATTGATTAACGAGTAGGTGACATGCTTAAGCGCAGCGTCGTCCAACCGCCAAAGAGCCCGTGGGCATCACCAGTTGTTTTAGTTAAGAAGAAGGAAGGCACGATACGCTTTGCGTAGATTATCGTCGTCTAAACAAGATAACGCGAACGGGTGTTTATCCCTTGCCCCGGATCGACGACGCCTTAGACTGTTTACAAGGTGCAGAGTTTTTTACCTCCCTTGATCTACGGTCTGACTATTAAGGCGAAAGCCTTTAATGTCTCATGCTCACGTCAGTCCGGTGTCCGTCCGTCCGTCCGTCCGTCCGTCCGGATGTCAATCTGTCCGTCCGTCCATTCTGATGTCCGTCCGTCCGTCCGGATGTCCGTCCGTCCGTCCGGTGCCCATCCGTCCGTCCGGATGTCCGTCCATCCGTCCGTCCGTCCGGATGTCCGTCTGTCCGTCCGTTCGGATGTCCGTCCGTCCGTCCGGATATGCGTCCGTCCGTCCGTCCGTCCCGTGTCCGTCCGTCCGGATGTCCGTCCGTCCGTCCGGATGTCCGTCTGTCCGTCCGTCCGGATGTCCGTCCATCCGTCCGTCTGTCCGTCCGTCCGTCCATCCGGATGTCCGTCCTTCCGGATGTCCGTCCGTCCGGATGTCCGTCCGTCCGTCCGGATGTCCGTCTGTCCGTCCGGATGTCCGTCCGTCCGCCCGGATGTCCGGCCGTCCGTCCGGTGCCCATCCGTCCGTCCGTCTGTCCGTCCGGATGTCCGTCTGTCCGTCCGTTCGGAAGTCCGTCCGTCCGCCCGTTTGGATGTCCGTCCGTCCGTGCGGATATCCGTCCGTCCGTCCGTCCGGATGTCCGTCCGTCCGTCCGTCCATCCGGATGTCCGTCCGTCCGGATGTCCGTCCGTCCGTCTGTCCGTCCGTCCGGATGTCCGTCCGTCTGTCCGTCTGGTGTGCATCTGTCCGTCCGTCTGTCCGGATGTCCGTCCGTCCGTTTGGATGTCCGTCCAGATGTCCGCCGTCCGCCCGTCCGTCCGGATGTCCGTTTGTCCATCCGGATGTCCGTCCGTCCGTTTGGATGTCCGTCCGTCCGGTTGTCCGTCCGGTTGTTCGTCCGTCCGTCCGGATGTCCGTCTGTCCGTCCGTCCGTCCGGATGTCCGTCTGTCCGTCCGTCCGTCCGGATGTCCGTCTGTCCGTCCGGATGTCCGTCTGTCCCTCCGTCCACCCGGATGTCCGTCCGTCCGTCCGTCCGGTGTCCGTCCGGATGTCCGTCCATCCGTCCGTCCGGATGTCTGTCCGTCCGCCCGTCCGGATGTCCGTCTGTCCGTCCGTCCGTCCGGATGTCCGTCTGTCCGTCCGTCCATCCGGATGTCCGTCCGTCCATCCGTCCGGATGTCCGTCTGTCCGTCCGTCCGTCTGTCCGTCCGTCGGTCTTTCCGCCCGTCTTTCCGTCAGTGGAATGGCCACACGCTTTCGCCGAACACACTTTGGAATGTAAAAAGTGTCCTTCAATTTTTTGGCAAGTGCCTATGGATACAGATGATAGGCCAAAAACTACATTTATCACGCCGGATCGCTTATGCAAATTTAATGTGATGCCATTCGGCCTCTGCAATGCGCCGCCAACATTTGCGCGCATGATGGACACTATTCTACGAGGCCTCAAATGGAATACGTGCTTGTGCTACTTGGATGATGGGGTGGTATTTACGCCGGACTTCCCCACGCACCTTCGTCGCTTGGAGCAGGTTTTACGATGTCTCGCTGAAGCTGGCCTCCAACTAAACTTAAAGAACTGTCACTTTGGGGCACGGAAGCTGACTATACTCAGAGATGTCGTCTCAAAGGATGGCGTACTCCCTGATCTCGCTAAGCTACGTGCTGTTAACCCTTTCAGTCCCTGTGATTCCAATTGGAATCATAAATTATGTAGGTCAGTCAGCAAGCATCTGGTAAAGATAAAGCTTTGTTCTTCCTCAAGAGCCCGTATTTAGCATCTGCCCTACATGTGGTGTCAACATGGTACATATAATAAAGGCAGGTCACGTCTGAGCGAAGAAATTACAGAAGCGGTCGTGCTGCTCGCGCATTTCGCTGAGGCAGCGTCTTCTTTCACCGCGCAGAGATAGGGCATTAATTTTAGTTCTGTGTCGGAAATTTGAATTTTGGCTATTGGACAATATGCTATCCTACGTAAATAATATTTTATGTAGTAAATGAAGCAAAAATTATGGAATGATTATTAAATAATAATTATTTGTTAAATCAATTGACACGTTAATTACCCTTCTCTGAAAAGTGTGAGCGAATAGTTTTTCAGTTTTTTAGGACTACCACGATCACGCTCATCTCAAAATGTAAGAGCTAGTTGCTTACATTGAAAATATTTAATTCGGGACTGAAAGGGTTAAAGATTTCCCGAGGCCAGCGTGTTTAAAAGAGCTGCGTAGTTTCATTGGGTTTTGCTCATACTTCCGTCGCTTCATTCGCAATTTCGCCTCGAATATGGCCCCTTTGACAGACCTGCTTGAGAGAGACCCTAATCTATCCTCCTGGTCCCGGGTTTGCAATCATGCGTTTGCGACGCTACGTCAGCTACTTACAACAACACCCATACTGCGCCATTTTGTTCCAAGTGCTCCTACAGAAATTCACACGGATGCAAGCGGTGTCGGTCTTGGCTCTGTCCTCGCACAACGAAAGCCCGGCTAACAAGACTATGTTGTTGCGTACGCAAGTCGTACACTCACGAAAGCTGAATCAAATTATTCAGTTACTGAAAAGGGATGTCTCGCGATCGTCTGGGCCATTACGAAATTTCGGCCCTACCTGTACGGTCGACCCTTCAATGTTGTTACCGATCATCACGCACTGTGCTGGTTGTCCTCCCTCAAAGACCCCTCCGGCCGCTTGGCACGATGGGCTCCGCGGCTACATGAGTACGACATCCGGGTTATCTACCGCTCAGGCCAGAAGCATGCCGATGCTGATATTCTTTCGCATTCGCCTATTCCCACTGACGTTGCGAGTGTCTCTCTTCTAGACAACTTCTTTTCACCATTAGGATCCATCGATGTGGCTTCGGAGCAACGCAAATATACCTGTATTGCGTCTTTGAAGGATTACCTGTCTGATTCGCTCGCACGCCCACCATCTCGAGCCCTAGCCGACAGCCTCTCACTTCACCATCCGTGATGGAATTCTTTATCGCCGCAACTACCAATCTGAAGGCCGCAAATGGCTGCTTGTCATACCCAGGCAACTCCGCGCTACCATATGTGTCGCTTTTCATGCCAATCCACAGAGCGCACACGCTGGTCTGTTTAAAACCTACGCCAGACTACGTCTTCGGTATTATTGGCGTGGCATGTACACGTTCGTGCAAAAGTACGTTCGATCTTGTCCGGCGTGCCAACGCCGCAAGGCCGATCCTTGTCACCCTTCTGCACCAATGCAGCCGTTGCCGTGCCCAGTGCGACCATTTGACCGAGTTGGAATAGACCTTTAGGGTCCTCTACCATACACATCCGCGGGAAACCGCTGGGTTATTGTGGCGATAGACCACCTCACCAGATATGCAGAAACGGCCACTCTACCAGCCGCGACGGTACATGAAGTTGCGTCTTTCCTGCTTCAACGCTTTATTCTACGTCATGGCGCTCCCCGTGAACTCCTAAGAGACCGAGGCCGCGTCTTTCTCGCGGATGTTATTCAAGAACTTCTCGCTGAATATCATGTGGTTCACCGCTGTACTACAGCATATCACCGACAAAGAAATGGTTTGACCGAGCGTTTCAACCGAACTCTTGGAGGCATGCTTTCTATGTATGTCGCCTCTAACCACACAAACTGGGACCTTATTCTTCCCTACGTGACGTACGCCTACACTACGGCACCCCAGGCCACGGTGTTAGAAGTACAGGTGGAACGACGGAGCGCCTCCGCCGTGCACTCGCTGCGTTGAACTTTGGTTCCTCCGCTCCATCGGGCCGCCAGATGGCAGGAGGGGTCACGTGGCCGAGAGCCGGCCGAGCAGGCCCCGATTGCGCCTTAGTGGCAAGCGGACGCCGTCTAGCCAACGCAGTTGTCGCCACGTTGCGCTCTTGTTTTCAATCTTTTAAATGCGAATGCATTTCTTAGTCGGGCTATGTCAGGCGGCGTTGTCCGGCGTTGTCCGCGGGGAGGAGGATAGGTTGAGGAGGTGTCCGCGCGCCGGCAGGTGTTATCTCTCCGCTCTCACTCTCTCTCCCATAGCAACAGCTGCGGGCGCGCGCGCTTATCCTCGCCCCTAGCAAAGTGGAGAGGAGGAGCGCGCTCTGGCGCGTGAGGGCGCTCGCATCGCGGGAGCTCAGCGGAGCTACCGCAAAAAAAAAAAAAAAAAAAACAGGCGCTGCGCCGTGCTCCCGACCGGGCTGCAGAAATTAGGCGCATTTTCCTTCTTCGAACCACAACCACCATATATAAATGGAGTGAAGCGCGCGCGAAATGTATTCGCATTTCCTCACGATTCCCTTCGGGGAGGTGTGGGCATTTTTTTTGTGCGATTACAGGCTACGCTATTCGTGTGAGCAAGCCGTGAAATGGTCAAGAAGTATTTTGTGCCACGGTTCAATCTGACGACAAGACCTGCGCTGAAAAAGCGACGCTCTTTGCTGCACCCCGAGAAGCGGACCGCGTGACGGTATGGCGCCATGCGATTCCGCGCAAGGACCGCGTGCTGCAGTCGACCGACTACGTCTGCGAGAAGCACTTCGAGGCGAGGTACGTAACGAAGACGTGGGAAGCTCTATACAAAGGACACGTTCTTGTGAGTACACCACGAAAGGCGGCTTCGGCGAAAGACGCCGCGCCGACGAAGTTTTCCGACTGCCGTGCTCACTGAGCAAAAAAAAACGAATGCGCCTGCGGATCGTTCATACCCTCCTGCCATCAAACGGCGCCACGTGAGACTGGAAAGTCAACCAGATTTCAAGAACTCACGCTAAGGGAGACCTCGCAGGCGTGCGACGTCGTCAGCGAGATGGATAAAAGGAGCTGTGTGGGATCTGACGCCACGGAATTCGACACAAAGCCAGTCACAGTGTCAGCCACAATTTTGATCGAGGAAGTTTTTGAGAGTGGCAATAGCGTGCCTTTCCCAACAACAGCGCGGGCTTGCCACAGAGTTAACGTTGAAGGCTTGAGAACAGTCATGTTTTGTACATGAAGTTCTCATGACTAGTGCGCCAGCTACCCAGCCAGATGGTTCCACTACTGGCGCGAGCTAAACATATTATGTTGCTGCTCCCAGCCGCGTCGTCATGAAAAGAGTGGCGAGTCCTGGCGAACAACTGAATTTAAGAGTCGCTCTGTTGGCAAACGTACACCCCTTGAATACATCCAACTCACTTGCAAAGTCAGTAGCAAAAAGATATTGTAATGCTTCTCAGGCGAGTGTGCCGGCGGGCCATCATTACATCAGTGCAATAAAATACATCTCTACATCACTCTAATAAACGGTGCCGTTTCTTTATTTCGTCTACGCCGTAAGTACGTACTTTTCTTTGAACCATCCCTACCTGCCTGTGCCGTCGTTCTCTAGCCGTGAGAGAGCTACGCTTGTTAACAATTGGAATATCTGGGGTTTTATGTGAAGAAACCACGATATAATTATGAGGCACGCCGTAGGACGGCTTCAGAAATTTTGACAATGTGGTGTTTTTTGAAGTGCACTGACATCACTCAGTAAATGGGCCTCTAGCATGTCGCTTCCATCAAAATGCGACCGCTGCGAAAGCAATCGAGAGTACGTTTTTCTGCTCCAATACTACGGCTAATACGTTATTTTGTCTATGCAAAGAATATTTAAACAAACAAAACTAACCTCTGTCATTTTAATGCGACTTCACTGTCATACGCTTAAATGCACGATTTCACAAGTCCGAATGCGAAAGCATCCGCCTGTTGAACCATCGATGTGGTGAATTAAACATATTCCACAGATATCTACGGCTGTATGGTCAGAATCTAGGATTTGTTCGTCTCTTTTGTTTATTTATTTATTTTTACGCTAGTTATAGAGCGAATGCAGACTTTGTTTTTATTTATTTCGAGCGGCGTTCGCGGCCCTGAAGAGACTATCCATACCTCGCATCGGCCACGGGTACTGTGGCGCCATCTCGCGCCCTCTCCACAAAAAGAGGACCGAAGTTCATCGTTTCTGGAGGCGCCGTTGGTCCACCTATAGTACTTCTAACACCGTGCCCCAGGCGACGACAGGCTTTTCTCCATTATATTTACTATATGGCCGAGAACCATCGTCTCTGATGGACACCGTTCTTCCCTACCGACCCGACTCATCAGAGGGCACACCAGTTTCCGAAGCTGCTCGATATGCAGAAGAATGTTGGCAATTAGCGCGCTCCCTTACAAGCCAAGAACAGGGGCAACAGGAAGTCTGACACGACGACGAACGGTCCCCCCCCACCACCAGTTTTCCCCCAACTCTCTTGTGTGACTGTGGGTGCCTCCCGCATATGTGCCAGGTATCTCATCAAATTTCGTCAGCAGGTACCATGGACCCTATCGCGTCCTTCGGCAAACTTCGCCCGTCAACTACATCATCGAGCCCCTCACACCCACGGCGGACCTGCGTCGCCGAGGCCGCGAAACTGTTCACGTGGATCGCCTAAAACCGTATACCACGAACCACTTGTTCTTACGAGCCCTTGGAACACCTAACTGGCTGCGACTTCAACGAGGGGGAAATATGTAATGAACAAGTGCACCCTGAAGAGCTCGGCAGCCGGATCGTCAGCGCTACGGAGGAGAGGCTCGCGCTGGACGTTGTTGGTGTTCACGCTAGCTAGGCCTAGGATACTACGCTGTCTCAGAATACAGTATCTGTTGACGAGAACGTGCCTCAGCTCTTTATTGTAGAGCTATATTCTAATATTTCTGTCACGTCATTTTGATAGATTCATGATGTATACATTCCAATCAGGTGCGGTGTGTTGGCTCTAAACAGTTCGTCGTCACAAAGCTAGGGTCAATGATTTCTTTACGCTAAAAAAATTCCAGCGCAAACGTTTCCGACCACAACATCTAACTTGTTTCTGACGAAAATTAGCTTTCTAAGAAAAATTGTGTTTAAAGGTTACCGTGCCGCAGATGTAAGTCAGGCGATCGCCAAGAAAATTCTCCCAGCTGTACATTTTTAGTAACGCTGGGATGGAACACAAGTGAGAAAAGGTAAAAAGAGGCACGCATTTCATCTGACACGATCAGTTATAACATATCACGTATTGCGTGTCAAACCAAACGACCGATACGATTATGAGGCAGACAGTAAAGGGAGGGGGGTGGGGATCGCGTAATGTGACAACCTGGGGTTCTTAACGGTGTAGCTGAACCTTTGTACACGGTCCTCTAGCATTTCCCCTCTATGAAAAATCAAAATGCGTCTGCCACTGCCGGGATCGTGAGTTTCATCTAAAGCTGCGATGAAACCTCACACACGTGTACAGTCCCGATGTTTCTGGAGGCGCGCACTCCACCAAGTCTTACATAGCGCTGGGAGTACGGCGACTGGCCGATCAGGCACGGCCCAGCTCTATCGTGATTTATTTAGTGGAAGCATTCTGCTTATCGCATACAGCTGTTGCTATCTCTGAAGGGCTGGCAAGTTCTGACGAAATGGGTACTCTACTGTAGATAAAACGCTCGCTCCGTGGAATATGGTGTCCATACGCTACTTTTGCTGCCCTCATCGATCCGTGCCATTATTAGGAACTGTCCAGCCAGCCAATGGACATTCGCGCGTTCCTTCCATATCTACCCTAAGTACGGCATGATCTATCGACGAGGGGACGTCATGTAACATAGAGAATCCTCAAGGGTAGAGCGTAGAAGTGTGGCCCGTGTCATAGAGCCAAATTCCGGGCAAGCGCGAGCAAGTGTTGCATGGCTTGCTTGCTCGTTTCATTCGTCGTCATTATCTGTTTATTACTGTGGCGCCAAGGCAATGACGGAGCCATCCTGCCGACTTAAGGTGTTCATAATAAGCCGGATTCAAAGGATGACTTGATGCCACTCACATGAACAGTTTCTCTGGCGTGACGTCGCAGGTCAAGTCACGAACCCGCAATTGAAGGAAGCTGTCCGAGCGATTATGTGGTATGGGCAGTGATATCGGGCCAGTAACTAAGGGTGAGGGGAAAGCCAAGCACCGTCATTAAAGAACCCCCGGTATTCACATTTCGCGATCCCCCTACTACTGTCCGCCTCATTATCGTATCGGGGTTTTTTGTACGCAAAAGGTGACACATCATTATTGTTCGTGTCAGAAGAAACGCGTGCTTAGTTTTACCGTCTCTCATTTGTGTTCCGTCACAGCGTTACTAAAAATAAAAGGTTGAAACGAGATTTCCTGGCGATCGCCTGACTTAGATCCGTGGTACAGTAACCCTTCAACCCAATTTTCGTAGAACGTTAATCTTCGTCAGATACAAAATAGATGTTGTTGTCGGAAAAATTTTCGCTGTCTATTTTTAGTGAAAAGAAATCCTTCACCTTAGCTTTGTGACGCACTGTTTAGAGCGCAAACGGCTCAGCTGAGTGGAATGTATACAACATGAATCTATCAGAATGATGTTGCAGAAACAGTAAGAAAGCAGTTGCTACTATATTTGAATTAACTGGGTATCTTGGTTGGTTTCAGCGCCAGTAATCACTGAAAGCAGGCACAAGCCTGCGCTTTTAAAACAAGAAATAGAATAATGTAATAACTCATACTTCAAAGACGACTAGGCCCATATTATGATCGTGAACTGAAATATTAATATAGACATGACAGGAGCAACAGTTGAATTGACCTCGAGCAATTTCGGTACAGCATGACACCTTGAGGTCAATGGCCGCAGCGCCAGCGAGTAAGCGATGGGTCATTGGCGGCCAGTCGCGTATGCACTCATGTTCGAAGGGCCTGTCGACTTGCCACGGCTTACCACGGATGTCAGGTCTGAGATGCACAAAGGACCCCATGATAACCTTAGCATAGTCAGAGCGTACTCACGATGGAATAAAGGTCGCAAGTTTCTAGGCGCGGTAACCGAATCTACAAGGTCTCGGCAAATAGTTTCCAAGCTCCGGAACTTGCCAAGTGAGCTACGCCAGATAGCTCATCTTTTCTTTCCACTTTGAGCAGTTTACTTTCAAATACCACTAATCAACGTGAGGTATTTCGCACATTTATGAAACTTAAGAATAGCAAAGCTGTCGATACTGATGATATACAGATAAAGCAGTAAAGTATTTTTAGAATACATTACTCCTGCTGTAACACACATCTTTAATCTGGCTTTACAATGTGGTATTTTCCCACAAAAAAATGAAAAAGACTACATTGACTCCTTTTTAAAGGAGGTGACAGAAATGATGCGTCAAATTACGACCCTATTTCAATTATTCCGGTATTTTCCAAAGGATTAGATAAGATTGTTTTCTCGTGTTTTAATTTTATTCGACAGACAAAACATTCTATCTGGTGCTCAATTCGCTTTTCCGAAAGATAAGTTACCAGAAACTGCTTTGCTCACAGTCAAGGAACATGTACTGAAAAATATCGAAAGAAATCTTTCCACTTTGGCACTTTTCATTGAGTTTAGTAAAGCATTCGATTGCATAAATCACAAAATTTTGATATGGAAATTATCGCTGAATGGCCTTAGAGGTATTCCATCTACATTATTCGAGTGCTATCTAACTGATCGCAAACAATCTGTCTGCATAAAACAAGAAATATTATGTTTTCTTCCTATACCAAACCGCGTGCCACAAGGTAGCGTATTAGGTCCGCTGCTTTTTAACCTCTACTTAACGGCACTACTAATATTGATACCGCTGTTCAATTTATCATATACGCCGATGCGACTACTCTTCTTGCTTCTGGTCCGGATTCACAGAAATTAATGGAACAATGTAAGGATATATTTGTTAGGCTATCTGAATGGTCGATTGCTAACTGCGTAAAACTAAATCTCACAAGAACTAAAGTAATGTTATTTCGTGCTAAAAACAAGTCTCTGACTTGCAAACAAACTTTTCGGTTTTCTGGTAAAGAACTGCAAATTGTGGATAAACGTACATCACTAGGGATTACTTCTTCTTCTCACCTTACTTGGGATAATCGCGTAGAAACTATCTCCTAAAATTCGTCTGCTATTACAGGTGTTTTGTCTAAATGGAGGTATCTTCTTCCGCGGAAAGCAAAACATAACTATTATTGTACCTTATTTTCTTCCCATTTAAATTATTGTAGCTTCGTGTGGGCTACTAGTGGAAAGACAAAGATTATGAAATTATTTTCATTGCAAAAGGAAATGATTCGACGCATTGGCAATATGGATTTTTTGGAGACAACACGGCCTGCTTATATAAAGCAAAATAGAATTAAAATAGAACATCTCTACACTTATGGCATGGTTCATTTTTTTTATATCTCTAATACTACCTTCAAATATTTTCTTGCATCTACAGCATTTTTTGACACCTAGAGTCACTACACCAATGCCAGAAATAGTGACATGTGGTATGTTCCTCGGTTTCGTAAGAAATATAGCCTACAATCATTACAGCACAACCTGCCACATATATGAAATCAATACCAAGATGCCAAGTGTTGATCAACGAAGGAACTTCGGATGCATTTCGTAAACATGTGATGATTGACGGTATTTCTGTTTATTCGAAACTATCGTTTTCATTGTTCATTTGTCAGAGCCAATTGTGTATGATTTCTTGTACCCCTTCCATACATTTCTGTATTCTTGTCTATCGAATTTGTTTTCATTATTAAGGCGAAAGCCTTTAATGTCTCATGCTCACGTTCATCCGGTGTCCGATGTCCGTCCGTCCGTCCGTCTGTCCGTCCGTCCGCCCGTCTGTCCAACCGTCCGTCTGTCCACCCGTCCGTCCGTCGGTCTGTCCTTCCGTCCATCAGTCCGTCCGTCAGTCCCTCCGTGCGTCCGTCCGTGCGTCCGTCTGTCCGTCCGTCCGTCCGTCTGTCCGAGCTCTGGCACGGAGCCAGGTGGCTGCCGGGATGCACAAACGGACGCCGGTCTCCTCGGACTCTACAGCACTCGCTCTGCTTGTGTAGCGTCGCTGTGCCCAGCGTTTGCAATCATTCTGACCGACGCCGTCTCAATGGACACAGGCGTTCACTGAATACACTTTCGAATATACAAAGGGTCCGTCAATTTAAGCGCTGGAACGCGGATGGCGTTTGCACCATGCGCAAAGCGCGAGAAAATACTAACGCACGGAGGAACATTAGTCTCGCGTCTCGCTGCGATTCGTGGAAAAAAAATTAAAAAAGAAAACACGCACACATCCAGTTTGTGTGTGTGGCCTAGACATGACCTAGTCAGTGGAATGGCCACATGCTTTCGCCCAACACACTTTGGAATGTACAAAGTGTCCTTCAATTATTCTTTATGATATTTCGATCTTGTTCTGTGCAGTTGCGTTGATGCTTCTTTTTTTTGAGCTTTTATCAATGTAGCTATTTTTTTCCAATACAACCGCCACGTATGCCTTGTAACGGACCATCGGCATAGTCATGCTGTTTTCCAACAGCTTTTAGCCAATGCTATCACCCAGAACCGTGGTATTTCTTGAAATAAATATCTATTGAATTTTATTACACTTCATTCGCGACGCCTAGCACGTTTCTTCCCGCACGCGGAGAACCTATCTATAGCTTTCCGAAGTGATTTTGGCTATTCCAGTCATGTATTCGAATCTAGAGATATGTAAGTGGCAATGAAAAAAAAAGCATTGGTGCGCACAAGGTTCCCTTTTAGGAGGGAAGAAAGGAGGGCGAAGGGTCATCGCAGCGCTCCCCTCCCTATTCAGTCTCTAGTTTAAGTTCCTTCACAGCGTAACTAAAAAGTGACGCCATATCCACGAAGTGAATGATGCTGAGTGGGCGAAGCATCATCCATGGCAGAATGAGAATGTGTGATCTGGAACGCGCTTATACTTCATGGTCATCATCGTCATCGTCATCGTTATCACATGTAGTGGGTACATTCCACTATACTGCGTCATGGTCACTTTTATCACGTGTAGTGGGTACATTCCACTATACTGGAACGCGCTTATACTTCATTGTTATCACGTGTAGTGGGTACATTCCACTATACTGCGTCATCGTCATCTTTATCGCGTAGAGTGGGTACATTCCACTATACGTGGCTACCTACCTACTACTACTACTACTACTACTACTACTACTACTACTACTACTACTACAGAGGAGGGACAGACCCACACCCTAAGGAGCTTCGCCCCTAAAATGAGCGGTTGGAACGAGATTTCCTGGCGATCGCCTGACATAGATCTGCGGTGCAGTAACCCTTACACCCAATTTTTCGTTCAAAGGTAATCTCCGTCAGATACAAAATAGATGTCGGAAACGTTTGTACTGTATATCTTTAGTGAAAAGGAAACATTCACCCTAGTTTTGTGACGCACTCTTTAGAATGCGAACGTCTCAGCTGAGTGCAATGTATAGAATATCAATAGATATCGGAATGACGTTACCGAAACAGTAAGAAAACAGCTGCTACTACATTTCAAGTCACTGGGCTTCTTTGTTGGTTTCTGCGTCAGCAATCACTGAAAGCAGGCACAAACCGGTACCTGCTTTTCAATCTCCCACTAAAGGGAACCATGTGTGGATGCGAAGCAGCGGGGAGATGGCTGGCTTGATCGGGAGAAACGTCGCCGCTCCCGATTCGCGGCAGCGGCCCGGGCGCTCATTCACCCTAGTTTTGTGACGCACTGTTTAGAGTTCGAACGTCTCAGCTGAGTGGAATGTATAGAATATGATTAGATATCGGAATGACGTTACCGAAACAGTAAGAAAACAGCGGCTACTACATTTCAAGTCACTGGGCTTCTTTGTTGGTTTCTGCGTCAGCAATCACTGAAAGCAGGTAAAAACCGGTGCCTTTAGAACAAGAAAGAGACTTACAGAATAATTCAGACTTCACACACGAATATGGCGATATTATGAACAACGTGAACTAAAAAACTAATATAGACATGTCAGGAGCAACTGTTGAATTGATCTCCAGCAATTACGGTGAAGCATGACCCCTTGAGGTCAATGGCGGCAGCGCCAGCGATAAAGCAATGGCACATTGGCAGCCAGTCACATACGCACTCACGCTCGAAGGGCCTGTCAACTTACCACACCTTACCACGGACGCAAGCTATGTGTTGCCCAGATGACTCCGTGATAAGCTTAGCATATATCAAACCGTTGTCACGATGGAATGAAGGTTGCGCGTCTCTAGGCGCGGTAACCGACTCGACGAGGTGTCGGCAAATACTACACATGTAATTCACAAGGCCTAGCACATTTCTTCCCGCATGCAGAGAACCTATCAATAGTCCGAAGTGCTTTTAGCCATTCCAGTCATGTATTCCAAGCTAGAGATATGTAAGTGGCAATGAGAAAAAAAAAACATGGCAGGTTCCCTTTCAGGAGGGAGGGAAGGAGGAGGGCAAAGGATCATCGCAGTGCTCCTTCCCTTAAGTCTCTCATTTAAGTTTCATCACAGCGTTACTAAAAATGAACGGTTGGAACGAGATTTCCTGGCGATCGCCTGACTTAGATCCGCGGTACAATAACCCTTAAAGCCAATTTTTCGTAGAAAGGTAATCTTCGTCAGATACAAAATAGCTGTCGGAAACGTTTGCGCTGTATATTTTTAGTGAAAAGGAAACATTCACCCGAACTTTGTGACGCACTATTTAGAGCGGGAACGGCTCAGCCGAGTGAAATACATACAAAATGAGTTTATCGGAATGACGTTACACGAACAGTAAGAAAACAGCTACTATATTTGAAGTCACTGGGCTTCATTGTTGGTTTCTGCGTCAGTTATCAGTGAAAATGGGCACAAGCCTTGGGAGTGTGGTGCCCCCCCCCCCCGACCCCTCCCTCTCTCTTATGCTCGTCGTACAGTCACGTCACGCAATACCAGATTTGGTGTATATCAAGCTAGCGAAACGACTGTCAGTGCGCCATGAGCGTGGCATGTAAATTACGTTGTACATGACATGCAGGTCGTTATTTTCATATTACCACCTGTCATTTATGTTGGTCATGCAGAGATGTCTCATCGTACCAATTTTTTGGATATACCAAGTTAAGAAAACGGCCTCAGGAGCACTATTGCAATGGCGCGTTAATCATACTTTTCATGACAAGTTATTCAGGATTTTCATGATATGGCCAGTCGTTCATGTTCGTCATTCAGTCATGTTATGCCATACCAATTTTGGTATAAATCCCATTAACGATACGGCCAGCAGGGCCCAAAGTCGTAGGCGGCTAGATAGATAGATAGATAGATAGATAGATAGATAGATAGATAGATAGATAGATAGATAGATAGATAGATAGACACGCTCAAAGTCGCCGAAGTTCGCTAAGAAATGCTTCGCATTTAAAAAGAAACATGAAAAAAAAATTCCCAATCTCCCGCTAAAGAGAACCATGCGTGGATGCGAAGCAGCGGGGCGATGGCTGGCTTGAGCGGGAGAAACGTCGCCGCTCCCGATTCGCGGCAGCGGCCCGGGCGCTCATCGCGGCGCCGCACAGGAGAGAGAATGAGGCGCGCGCGATCCGTCATTTTCATGCCGCGGAACTACCGTGGCGCCCTAAGGCGGAGTATGCAGCTGTCGCACCGCCTGTCGTGCGTGCCGCTCCGTAGAGTAGAGAATTCCTAGAGGAGAGGACGGGGGGGGGGGGGGGGGACCGGGAGAGGGGACGCGCGTGCGCTGTGGGTTGCGGGCGCCGCTCCGTCGAGGAGAGCATTCCTATATGTGAGCTGCGCATGCGCTGCGCATGAGCTACGCATGAGCTGCGCGAGAGGCGCGGCGCGGTGGCTAGTGAATGATGATGAAGGTCGATGATGATGACGCTACGGAATACTCCCCCCCCCCTCCCGCAGAAATGAACCCGAAATGAAAACGATGAGAGCGTATATACAAGTGTTCAGGTCGCGAAACGAAAGGCTCCGTGAGCAGTCCAAGTCGTCAACGTGAAGGGACTATCGGGAACTAGGGGGGACTCTGGCGGGCGGCTCTGCGAATGACGCTGCGGACGAGGGTCGTGGCGAAGGAAAGCTGTTGGAAGGAGCTGTTGGTGTCGAGGATATAGATGTTGTAGCCGGACGAAGAAAGCCTGCTGGGCACACCAGGTAGGTAAGTGCACGGCAAGTGGTCGGTCAGTGCATCGCGTCGAGGACTTCGGGCGATGGTTTTCGTAGAACCCAGAAGGCGTGCGCTCTGCCGGAGAGTCGGACGGCGCGCCCGTGCTCGTCGGGGCAGCCTGGTGGTTGGAACGACGCCGGGGTGCGCGGGCGACACAGGTGACGTGGCTATGGTGCCGGTGACGTCGTTTAGGTGATACAGGAGAGCGCATGTGCGAGGCGGCATGCGGGTTGTCTGCCTGCGTGTCCGGTGGGGTGGACGCGGTCTGCTCTCCCTGCGTCGAGCCAGGCGGGTGCTCCTCGGGGTTTTCCGTCATCGTCGCAGCATCACGCACGGTCGGCCATAGCTCGTGAGGGGCAGGAACCTCTGCTGCGGGACGATGCTGGTCGCAGGTGGCAAGATGTGCATAACGTCGAAGGTGTTGAAACGTCAAGTAAAGTCGTCGACGGCGATTCCTCCGTGACCGGGGGGCTAATTGCGGCCGCGACGATGTCCGTGTCGGTGGCAGACTCCAAGGTCGGCGGCGAGGTAGCCATAGTGGTGTCTGACGGCTCCGAGGTGTCGCGGACCGTAGAGGTCGGGACGTACGGGTGGGTGGCAGGCACGCCTGATGTACCGTCAGCCGAGGGCATCGAAGAAAGGCACCTCGTGGCGGAGTGGTCGAAGGCGGCAGCAACATCCTGAACCTCGTCGGGCGGGTTGTCGGGCTCGAGAATCGCTGCGCTGGAGGCCAGACGTGAGGTTGCAGGTGACGTAGTAGGGGGGCGTAATATCGCTGTCATGGGAGGGCTGCGGGCCGGTTGGTACCGCGCGCTGCGACACAGGGGAACCCTGAAACTGGCAGTCGCGGGTCGAAGGAAGCGGGCGGTACGTATGGCCGTAGCAGGCGAGCACCGCAGCGCAATGATCGTAGTAAGGCTGCGGGCTCGATCGGCAGCGCGTCGAGCAAGATGCCACGCATGAGAGGCTGTGCCGTGACGCCATTCACGGCGAGAACGGCGTCCAGCTGCATAAACCATGCCTGGGGCAAGGTCGGGTGGAACGTCGGCACTGGCGGGCAAAGTCGTGGAAGCATGGCAGCCGGCAGCTCGTCGAAGAGCGTGTTTTTCGGGTCACCAATGTAGCGAGAGATGGAGACGAGACGTGAGACGACGTCGTGAAGGCGGCCGACGTGGCCGTGCCGAACTCTCGCCACTTTATTCGGAAACTGCCGAAGCGGAGCGGCGGCCTGCATTCGAACAGCCAGGCGCGTGAGCTTGTCCTCTCTCGCGCCTCGAGCTACGCATGAGCTGCGCGAGAGGCACGGCGCGGTGGCAAGAAATGATGATGATGAAGATCGATGATGATGACGCTACGGGCGTCAACGGCACGCGGGCGCCACTTCGTGGAGTAGAGGATTCCTAGAGGAGAGAAAGGTGGGGAGCGTAGGAGAGGAGAGAGATGTGGGTGGGACGTGGGACGGAGGGGCGGACAAAGCCCCCGCAAGCACATGCAAGCAAGATCAAGGAATGGAGTCACCGGGACGCGGGCGCCGCTCCCTAAAATAGAGGATTCCTAGAGGAGAGAAAGGTGAGGAGCGTAGGAGAGGAGGTATGGGACACGGGAAGCAGGGACGGACGAAGGCCCCCTCAAGCACATGCAAGCAAGATCAAGGAATGGAGTCAACGTGGGCGACAGACGCCACCGGTAGAGCGCGTTATTCTTTGCTTGCACCCACCACCTGCCTAGCCATTGCTAAGCAGCCACTCTGTGCTCTCTGCCATGACTCTCATGACTGTAATGGTGATTGATGGCACTACAGTGTTCTGGTTCGCATAGTGGCTGCTTCCCTACTTATGAAAGTGGCCGGACGCGGGACGGGGGACACGGGACGGGGGACGCGGGAAGGACAGACACAGCCCCAAGCATAACATGCTTCGCATCTAAAAATCCACGCCATCTCCACGAAGTGAATGCTGATGATTGGGGCGAAACTCCAACGATTATCGGTAAAACCGTGAAACGTTCGCTCCACACATCATATAAAGACGTGATACGTTGTTATAGGGTGATTGTATATACACGTAATAGACAATGTTTATTTTACACATCGATGCAATTGCAATTATCGATGTAAGATGTAATTATTTACATACCGATGGAATTGTGTATATAATGTACAATCGTTTTACGTTACTGATCACAAAGGAGGGTTGTTCTCAATGAGCTCTGGGACCGGTTTCGCTTATGAGATGTAGTGCAGTCGATGCAGGTCTCTTTGATGGTGGTGGAACGCTTGTGGTCGTACGAACACGAGATATCGTAGCGGAACATCATGTGTGGGATTAGCCAGTTGTCAGCAATGATGTCCACGTTGATGTGCACGGTTGTGTACCGATGCTTACCATTTTCTTGCACAGGCTCGGCACGAGGTAAACGGCCATCACGACGATTCCGTTGGAGAGCTTCACGGCAGCGTGTTCCCCGTTGGGGCTCTGGTTGGTTAGAGGTAGTTGGAGGTTCTCGGCCGTGGTAGCCCTTGGGGACGCCGATGCGTGCAGACGCGTGTACATCGAGCTCCGTATGTTCTCGTATTTTCTGTATGGTCCAACCCCTAGAACCGTCCAGAATTTGCCACAAGCGTGTAGGGGACGTGCTCCGGAATCGGTGGACACCTGTTTCACTGAACTGGGACCATTCCTTCTGTTTTTACGGCCACTTCTTCGTTCGCCCATGTGGAGTCTTCGCTACCGCTAGGCGTCGAGTAGAGGAGCGGTGGCGGGGACGCCGGGAGACGCTCGCCCGAAGACGACAACCGCAGCCTTGCTGCGGTTGCTGACGGTGATGGACTCGACTGGGTAGTCACAAACAGCGACCGTACGACAATCCGAACCGGGTTTGGGTGAAGAAGCCATGGACTTTGCCGCACAAAACCGGGATGAAGCAGCACTGACTGGGAACTGCAACGCGGCGTCCGCGCACGCCGACGCAGATTTTTCCGCCCAAACTGAGACCGACCGCACAGAGGAGGGATGGCAAATATCCCAGTCACTCAGAGCAAAGAAGAAACAGGCGAATGAGCGGAAATTTCAACAAGGAGGGGACTTCTCCGCTGACAGCAGACCTACAATGGACAACCAGCCAAAGCGCCGGGGTCGACCTACAAGACGGAGGCCCCCCGCCACTACCCAAGGACGATCTGAAAGTAGTCTTCCGACCTCACCAGGGACTGCCTCTCAAGAATGTGACCACCCAAACGATCTCTGACACTATAGTGGAGGCTTGCCAAGGAAAAATCAGGTGGGACCAATTTATTCTCCGCATCCGACCGGGGTCCAACATTGCACTAGCGTCGACTCCAGACACGACCGTCGCGATGGCTGAGAGGCGTCACGTCTTTGAAAATCAACGGAAGACCACACGCTGTCAACGTCTACGTTACGGCAGGTGAAGGAACCAAAAAATGTGTTATTCACGGTATCGAGCCGCGCACCCTGTCTGAGACCATCAAAGCGAGCATCCGTTTTCGCACCCAAGGCATAACGCTGGTCGACGCTCGCATGTTGGGAGACTCACAGAGTGCCGTCTTGACTTTCTTCGGGGACATTCTACCGAGATGTGTTTACTACAGAGGAGGTGAGAAGGAGTGTATTCCTTTTCGTAACACCGTGCAATTCTGCCGAACGTGTGGGGAGGTTGGCCACCGCACCGACGTGTGTCCGCAGCCAGACTCACCCGTGTGCCGTACCTGCGGAATGCGCAACCCAGAAGTAAACCACAGCTGCACTCCGACATGCGCAATTTGCTCGGGAAACCATATCACTGGAGACCGCAGTTGTCTGAAACGCCTCAAGCCTATTCGTAACCAAGCAGCGAAACCACACAAAAACCAGCTCCTCGCTGGTTCCAGTCGGAGGAAGAGGAATCAGAATGGGAGTACGGACGAGGAGCGACCCGAAAGAGCCGTTCCAGAACCCGCACGCCATCGAAAAGCCGTGCCGCCGAGACCGGGCAACCAGGACAGCGGCATCTAAAGTCGACGTCGATGCCGAAAGCAATCTCCCAGCGGAATACGAACGTGCAAGCCCTTCCGAGAAGCAAGTCACCGGGGGCATGCCCTGCACATAGCAACCCACACGCGCTCGCGGTAAGCTATGCGCAAGCCGTATCTCCCACTGCTAAACATAAACGCGTTACACCACCGATCACAGAACACCCAGAATACAAGAGGGTAGTAGCTGAGAACAGACAACTCAAAACAGATCTACAGGAGCTTAAGTCTAGAATGGCGTGCCTGGAGTCACTACTAAACCAGTCGAGTAACGCACAAAGCCCGCCGAACAGGCCTGTTGTTTCGCAGCCCGTTGCGCAGCCCGTGGCAACGCAACAACCACAAACACCGTCGATAGCGTTCCTTGTCCAACAAATTCAGCTTGTTTTTGCCAAACTAGGCCAGATGGAACGCACCATAAGCGACATGAGTCAGCCGCAGAATCCTCGCAAGAGATCTAGTCGGAGCCCGGGTGCCCCCCACCAGACAACCTAAAGAAATCGGAATAACAGATTCCGAGAATAGCAATCATGTCTAGACACCGTAATAATAAAAAGACCGAGCAAATGGAAATCTGGCAGTGGAATTGCTGCTCATTGAGAACAAAACTTGAAAATTTCAAACAATTTATTGGAGCATCTTCAATCCCTCCTGATATAATCTGCCTTCAGGAAGTCGGCAAATTTCAGATAAATCTGAGAGGGTACATAAGACATATCAACCCAAAGTACCCACAAGTGGCGACATTTACCAAGAGGGATATTGCGTTGAGTATCAGCTACGTGAGCAATGAGGCAGTGCAACACCAGATAATAACAGTGTGGCCCAAAAAAACGTGGAGGACCAAAAACAGTGGGGTTCAATATATATAGCCCACCTAAAGAGAGACGAGCCGACTTTGAGAACATTATAGCGCATGCGATGAGTTTATTGAAAGAGAAAGACAAGCTAGTTATCATGGGGGGAAAAATGCGCCACACAGAAATTGGGGGATATAAGCAGGACAGCCCCAAGGGCAAACTCCTCGTAGACCTTGTTGAAAGGTATGATCTGTGTCAACTTACACAACCAGACCTACCGACACGAGTCGGGAACAGCTTAACAAAAGACACGTCACCGGACTTAACATTTACAAATTCTGAAGGAAACGTCACATGGGCACACCTCGGAGAAAACTTGGGAAGTGACCACTACATTCTCGGAATAACAGTTGATGCCTCCACGACAAGAAGAATTGGGAAAGCGACATTATGTGACTGGAACAAATTTAGGGAGAACATATGAGACAATGGGGAAATAACAGATCTAGGTAACTGGGTGGCACAGATAAAGGAGGCGCCCAGGAAAGTGACAAAGGAAATAGAAACAAGTGTGGAAATCCCAGCAGTCGACAAGCACCTGCTACATTTGTGGGACGCGCGGAGAAGCCTCACAAAGCGATGGAGGAAGCAAGAGCTTAATCGGAAATTGAAGATAAGAATAGCTCATTTGTCGCAGGAAGCCAATGACTACGCACGTCACCTAAATAACAGTAACTGGCGGCAATTGAGTGACTCACTTAGAGGGACGTTAGGAACCAAAAAGACATGGCACATCCTGAGGAGTATGATCGATCCAGGGGCAACAAAAAAATGACGAACAGGGCTTTAAGAATTCTGGAGAATGAGTTTAAAGGTAACGATGACGTACTTATCAACGAAGTTAAGAAATTATATGTCGGACAGGACACATGCGAAGTGGTACATGACAAGTATGCAGGTAAAGAACAACCAGAGTTGGACGCGCCCATAACATTTGAAGAGGTTTATGCGGTGGCCCAGTCCTTCAAAAAGAATACCGCCCCAGCACGAGACAAAATAACAAACGCTATGCTTAGAAATCTGAGTGACGCGGCCCTCAGACAAATCACGGACTTCTTTAATGAAAAGGTATGGGTACATGGAGGAGACCTTCCAGTAGAATGGAAGGACTCAAACATCATCTTAATACCGAAACCAGGGAAACCAAGAGACATTAAGAACCTCCGACCAATCTCCCTTACCTCATGCTTGGGTAAGCTTTTTGAAAAAACAATATTGACTAGATTGACAGACTATGTAGAGAGGGAGGGTCTGCTACCGATGAATATGTTCGGTTTCCGGCCACATGTATCGGCCCAGGATGTTTTCCTCCTATTGCAAAATGACATACTGAACCCAAACAGAGGATCGAGCGACGAATTCGTACTAGCGCTAGATATCAAGAAAGCATTCGATACAATACTACACAAGGTTATAATGGAAGGCCTCGAATCGATTAACTGCGGCCAACGAATATATGAGTATGTCCGGTCATTTCTGACAAACACGAAAGCTACCATATCTTTGGGGTCGGTTACATCTGAAACCTTCGACTACCCAAACAGAGGAACCCCCCAGGGAGCCATGTTATCCCCGATACTATTTAATATCGGCCTGAGAAAGCGAGCATGTGAGCTGGAAAATGTAACAGGTATAGGAGCAGCTCTCTACGCAGATGATGTTACATTATGGACAAAGGGTGGGTCTTATGCGGACAAACAAAACGCTCTCCAGGAGGCAGTAGATAAAATACAAGCTTTCGTGAGCGCAGCAGGGATGCAATGCTCGCCGGAGAAGACTGAAATGGTCAGAATTAGGGCGAGGTACGCAAAGAAAAAGACTTAATACCGATAGAAGTACTGCTGGATTGGCGACAAATCATGGAGGCAGACGTAATACGCGTACTTGGAATGTGGATACAAGGAAATTCTGGAACGACACACACACTGCAAAGGCTGCGGGGAACCACGGCGAATGTGGCCCGGATGATCAGGCGGATAGCAAATAGCAAAGCGGGGCTAGAAGAGAAAGAAACCATTGCACTCGTTCATGCATTCGTTATCAGCAGAGTTACGTACGCGCTGCCCTACCAGACAATGACAAACCAGGAGACAAAACAAATAAACACAATCATAAGGAAAGCATTCAAAGCAGCATTGGGGATTCCGGAAAACGCCAGAACCGAGAGAGTAGAGAAATTGGGCATATACAATACCTTTGAGGAGTATGCGAATGCAGTGCTCTTATCTCAAAAGGAAAGGCTCAATTCAAGCTATAATGGGAGAAGAATACTGGAAAAGATGGGATACACATTGCGACCGCTCTATTGTGACGAAGAAACGGTGCTAATAGATGCGGAAAAACGCACACATTTAACTGTGGCGCCTATTCCCAGAAATATGCATCCGACGTATCACGCAGGAAGGAGGAAGGCAAGAGCAGACTCCTTACGAAAATCATTCCAAAATAGTCCAGAAGCCGTCTTTACAGACGTAAGTAAAGCGAGCAGAGGGACACATGTAGTAGCAATTGTAGCACAAAATCACACCACAACGGCGTCGGTAAAAACGTGTTTTACACGAGTGGCAGAGGCGGCGGCAATAGCCACAGCCATATCGAACGCAGAAATCAGGGGAGAATCAGTGGTAGTGCTCTCTGATTCACAGGCGGCATGCCGAATGTTTCTCCGAGGAACGCTACCTAAAATAGCGTATAAACTTTTAAATAAACCCATAACAGGAGATCATCACATTATACGGTGTCCTGCTCACGAAGGTTTGGAGGGGAACGTCATGGCAGACCGTATAGCTCGAGGCTTCACCAACCAAGCGACGGCAGGCCAGGACGTTGAACCCCTTTCCAATTCGCGTGACATCCTTCTCCAACAAAGGGAGCAACGAAGAGAATATGGCCTTCCACATAAAGACTTGGATAATCACCAAAGGAGGGATTGGAGACGAATACAAACCAATAGTTTCCCAAATTTGTACCATCTAAGTAGAATATATCCCGCACGATTTAGAGAAACCTGTCCGTGGTGTTCAGACGCACCAACACTTAGCCACATAACATGGGAGTGCACCCAAAGGCCCACACACATTGACAGCCCACACACTAAGCAGCCACACGAGGACAAGCAGAGTCAAATAGCTCTGCTTGACCAGGCCCAGCGAGCCGCTCGTGCAAGCGAAGCCCTGGACTGAGGGCCCGACCAAACTGCCTGCATTTATTTATTTATTATTATTTTTTTTTGAATAAAGTTTCCTCCTCCTCCTCCTCCCACTCGGCCGTTTCAGGTAGTATGATATAGATGCAAACAGCTCCCGCAGGACGCTCCGCTTCATCTGTGCAGACGACCGCATATACTTGCGGTATTCCAAGTTTCCGTGAAGCAGAGCACGTCCGCTGCGGTCAGTACGGGATCGTGTTGGACGTCTTTGACGCGTGAGTTGAGGGGGCGAACGTTGAGCAGGGCTAGCGTGAACTTTCTCGAGAAGTCAACATCGTCTGGCAGGGTAGTGAGGTATTGCGTCAGTGTGGGTAGCCTGTGCTGCTCGAGACGATAGGTTGTGTAGGTTGGCGCATCGGCTAAGTGCTACGTACACTAATTTCTGCGCGTGCGTCTTACTGCATTCGTAAACGACTAAAGAGTAAGTGCCCCCTTCAGATTTGTGTACCGTTATTGCACTGGCTTGGACGAGGGGGAACTGTCGTTGTCTTCGAGCAATGACCGTCTTGCGGTCGATGGCGAGTAGCTGTTTCGCACGGACTCGGTTACCGCCTGACGCGAGCGGAGACGAGCGCGCTTTCCTCTTGTGGGGACGTCAAATTGGAGCCACAGCCGCTTCGCGAAGATGGCATCCTCTTCACGCACCACCACTCTTCGCTCGGTGTGGCACATTTTCTGTGGGACATTGTAACCACCTTTGCCGTTTGCATGGCTTCTTGGACCGCGCATCCAATGTATGGGTCTTGAGCTCAAACAACTTCTTCGTCTCCTCCTTGCTGAGAGGCAACGAACGCGTTGAACTTGTTCACCTCGTCGTTAGAGTAGAAGATGCGAATGGCCGAAGGTGCGCGACAAGGCTTCTTTGGCGGTTGCGAATCAGCTCTCCAGCAGCTGGACCTGTTCGTCCAGCGGGTTGCCGTCTCCGGTCTTTGTAATCAGAGCAAAGAAGGAAGCGTCGGCTTGGCACACGAGCCGGACTAGCGGGAAGAAATCCAGGTACTGCCACTTGATGGTGAGGCCGAAGAATTCACTGTCTCCTTCCGTGCACCTCTTGTACACTTCGTTCACCCTGACGGGCGGCAACTGCCGCAATTCGCCACACATGATCACGTCTAGTAATCTTGCTGAGACGCCAGTGGACGGCGTCGAGGTTGTCGGCGGACAGCATGCTGACTCGTCCACGATGATACACTTGACGTGACGAAAGGCTACGCGGAAGCTGTTGAGCTCACTGTCGCTTAACCCGGCGTCCCAGGTCTTGCCGCGGGAGAGCTTGAAAGCCGAATGCACGGTGGTTCCTCCTAATGCCACCGCCGCCTTACCCGTGCTCACGCAGATGACGAACGGGTTCTTGGGACCTGCGTAGTTGTGTCGGTTGTAAACGTCCATCACCAGACGTAGAACGAACATCTTCGAAAAACCTGTCTGGTCCCGTTAGGAAACGGCACCGCGGAGGTACTCGAGAGTGGTCCGCCTGTGGATGATCTCCAGGAGCAAATCGTACTGCTCGACGTTCTTCGTGCGCTCATCGTTGGTCGTGTTATTATTTACCTGCACCCACCATCTGCCTAGTTATTGCTAAGCAGCCACTCTGTGCTCTCGTCCATGACTCTTGGGACTGTGGTGGTGGTTGACGGCCTTATTATACTACAGCGTTCTGGTTCGCATAATGGGTGCTTGCCTACTTCTTGAAAGTTACGGTGGGCGTATAGTGGGTACCTTGCATGCCTTGCATGTGCTGTGGACGAACGGGCATATAATGGTTACCTTGCATGTGCTGTGCCATGATGGCAGCACCATCGTAATCGTCATCTGGCTACGGCGGTCAATGGTGCGATGATGAGACGGGCCTTGTTCATAAGATGCTTCGCATTTTTTAGATGCGAAGCATCTTATGCTCGGGGCTCTGTCCGTCCCCCGTCCCGCGTCCCGCGTCCGGCCACTTTCATGAAGTAGGGAAGAACACATTACGCGAACCAGAACATTGTAAATGACATTTAGCGCAAAAGGACACACGAACACGAAAGGAAGAAACCACGAGACTAGCGCAGACTAACAACTGAAAGTTTATTCTCAGAAAAAACACTTATAAAGAAAAAAGTAGACACGTGGTTATGATTACAGGTTGGCGGTTAAATAATCTATCTCAAGTTTATGCAAGTTCACCGGTGGCCTTGCCACACACATGTCACCGGACTTGTCAATGTAAAAAGCCTCAACAATCTCTCGCGCGGTCCTATCCTTGAGCCTCGACAACACTTTTGTTTCATTCAGTAATGGATGACACTTACATTCCTTGCAATGCAGGCAGAGATTAGACGAAGGCTGCCCTTTCAACGAATTCCTATGGTCCATTAATCGGTTATTCAAGCAGCGCCCGGTTTGACCGATGTAACACTTTCCACACGATAGTGGGATACGATATACTACCCCCTTACCACACTCAACCAATCTGTCCCGGAAAGTGTTAATCTGTGGAAAGTGTTACATCGGTCAAACCGGGCGCTGCTTGAATAACCGATTAATGGACCATAGGAATTCGTTGAAAGGGCAGCCTTCGTCTAATCTCTGCCTGCATTGCAAGGAATGTAAGTGTCATCCATTACTGAATGAAACAAAAGTGTTGTCGAGGCTCAAGGATAGGACCGCGCGAGAGATTGTTGAGGCTTTTTACATTGACAAGTCCGGTGACATGTGTGCGGCAAGGCCATCGGTGAACTTGCATAAACTTGAGATAGATTATTTAACCGCCAACCTGTAATCATAACCACGTGTCTACTTTTTTCTTTATAAGTGTTTTTTCTGAGAATAAACTTTCAGTTGTATGTCTGCGCTAGTCTCGTGGTTTCTTCCTTTCGTGTTCGTGTGTCCTTTTGCGCTAAATGTCATTTACAATGCAATACCAACTCGCCCAACGCTCCGTTCTTCTGAACCAGAACACTGTAGTAATATGAAGGCCGTCAACCACTACTACAGTCATGAGAGTCATGGCCGACAGCACAGAGAGGCTGCTTAGCAATGGCTAGGCAGGTGGTGTCTGTCGCCCAGGTTGACCCCATTGCTTGAGTCATAGTCGAGAGCACAGAGAGGCTGCTTAGCAATGGCTAGGCAGGTGGTGTCTGTCTCCCAGGTTGACCCCATTCCTTGATCTCGCTTGCATGTGTTTGGAGGGGGCTTAGTCCGTCCCACAGCGCATGCACGTCCCCTCCCCCTCTCTCTCCTACGCTCACCCCCCTTTCTCTCCTGTAGGAATCCTCTACTCCACGGAGCGTCCCACAGCGCATGCGCGTCCCCTCCCCCTATCCTCTCCTACGCTCACCCCATTTCTCTCCTCTAGGAGTCTTCCACTCAACGGAGCGGCTCTGGCGTCCTCTCTCCTCTAGGAATCGTCTACTCCACGGAGAGGCTCCCGCGTCCCACAACGCATGCACGTCCCCCTCTCTCTTCTCTCCTACGGTCCCCCCCGTCCTCTCCTCTAGGAATCCCCTACGGAGCGGCGCGCACGACAGGTGGTGTGGCAGCTGCATACTCCGCTGGGGTGCCACGGTAGTTCCGCGGTATAAAACGGACGGAGCGCGCGCGCCTCATTCTGTCTCCTGTGCAATGCCGCGATGAGTGCCCGGACCACTGCCGTGAAACGAGAGCGGCGACGTTCCTCCCGCTCAAGCTAATTATCTCTCCGCTGCTTCGCATCCACACATGGTTCCCTGTAGCGGGAGATGGGGAATTTTTTTTATCATCATCACCGTCATCGTCATCGTCATGGCGTATAATCGTTACCTTGCATGTGCTGTGCCGTGATGGCAGCGTCATTGTCATCGGTTAGAGGAGCTTCGCCCCTAAAGTTACACCATCTCCCACTAAAGGGAACCATGTGTAGATTCGACGCAGCGGGCGCTAACGCTTACACTGGCGGCGGCGTTGACGCTGGCGCTCATCGCGGCGTTGCACAGGAGAGAAACCTGGGGAGGCGTAATAACGCGGTGATGGACCGGTGTTTCCTACTGGAACATGCCAATCGCTGCTAATGGGGAATGAGAGACAGAAGACTCCGACTGGACACAAAGACCCGCAGTCCGCTTTTAGTTTACGCGCACACTGCGAATTTTCAGTGTTCAACAACGCACAGGAGAAATCTCCCACCGGCACTACCTTGCAGGTCAAGATACAGTGCCTATATATACGGGGTGGCCAGTGAACGGTTGTGCAGCGCGAGCAGTCGGTTTTTTCAATCAAGAAACTCGCTAGCAGACGCTGCCTGCGTCGGCGTTGCGAGGATAGAGAGTGGTGGGAGCGTAGGAGAGGAGAGAGAGGGGAGGGGACGCGCATGAGCAATGGGGGGTGTAAACGCCGCGGGAGAGATGCCAAGGGGAGAGAGTGGGAGGGCAGGAGAGGAGGGAAACGGGAAGAGACGCGGATGCGCACTGGGGGGTGTGGTCGCCTCGCGGAGGGATGCTTATAGGAGATAGAGGGGGGGGAGCGTAGGAGAGGAGGTGTGTGGAGAGTGTTTGGGCTCTACCAGCTTTATATTCACACCTGAAGGAGAGGAGACTAGAGGAGGAGAGTAGCGCATGCGCAGCGAGAGCAGAAGCGAGAACGCAGGAGAAGTGCAAGCAGGTGGTAGGAGAGAAGTGGAGAGAGTAACGCGCAGCTGTTGGAGAGAGGGAAGGAGGAGCGTTGCGCATGCGCAGTGCGAGTGTGGACGCCGACAACGCCGCAGGACATGCCCCCGCTATAAGATGCTTCGCATCTAAAAGGGAACTGTTTATGTGCTAGAGAGGAGAGTCATTACACAAATATACGGCGAGATTGTTTGCAGGATATATGCGCGTTAACTCCAAGTGTATTTCTGAATATCAATTACGCATTGCTTGGCGGTCCCCCCTTCATTAATACGCTGACACTGATTTGTACTGGCGGGTGGAAGCTGGGGAACTACACAGCACAAATAATGAAGTCATATGTGGGAATAACGATGTTCGCGTCTGGAAAGGCTTGAAGTACATCTTATACAGATTCCTTGGCACGCACTGGAGATTCTTCACTTTTGGCTTGCTTACGCTAAAACATTCATCGTGTATGTGCTGCGTTTATCTCAGGGTCACCACGTGAATGCATAACAAGTGCAAATATGAACAACCATGCCGACCAACTTGTCCCCTAGCCTCTTTGTCGAAATTTGTTATTGAGAATAGCTCAGATGCCCTGATACGTTCTTCCCAAAGAGTATACTCGTCCAAAACGTAGTTGCACATCTGTATCCCAGTTCTCATCAGCTCGTCCTTGATAACGCTGTCTGAAAAATTTACGCATTCACGTCCCAAATGTATGCTTCGTTGTTAGTGTGTATATACTTTAGTGAACTGTACGCTCAGAGCAATGTGTGTTGAAATGGTTTGTACTACAAAAAAGAATAATGTTTTAACGATATAATGCCACAGATTGTGAAAAAAAGAACGAGCATAGAGGTATTTCCCCGCGTGGGATATTCATATTTCCAATAATTGCTGCATATCCCACCCATTGTGGCAATCTTTTTCCCTTGAGCAAAGACGTGGAGTAGTTCCTTGAAACGTACTTTCAACTATGTCTAACGAGCTAAATCAATATTTTTGCGTAAATTTTGTAGATATTCGCGTCTCGTGGGCACGTTGACTACCATGAAAAGGATAGCTCATTAATCGGCGCGACGCTGGTACTTAGAGTTTTAAAGATAACAATAAAAGGTACTCTGTATCAGAAAGGAAGCGCCCGCGGAAACATTCTGTACCAATTGTGGGAACCACGCACTCCCGCTATGCAGAGATAGCGCCACGTGCTGGGCAGTGGCGGTGCACGTGGCCCACCTGCGTGCTTCAAAGGGGCAGCCCGCGCTATCCAGGATGAGGCGACTTGGCTGCCAGGAAGGACCGATGCTGCCAGTCGCGCAGGCCAATTGCTGCTGGTAAACCATGGTCGCTGCGTCGCTGTTTCAATTCGCTGGGCGACCCTACCGTATGACGCGTATGGTCATATAAATTGCTGTTGTTTGTTTTGACTTGAAGCCTCCGTCGTCCTTGCTTTAACTACCAACGGGACGCAGGAGGCTTAAACCCGCACTATGTAGCAACTCTATGTAACAACTTCCATATTTGTATTTTACTACGGCTACCAATAAAACGAAGTAGAAATACAACGGCCTCACTAACATGACGGTCACTACCTTGTTAGCACGGTTACGAATACTACAAAACAACAACTACGACATATTTATAGGTTTGAGCCTGTTTGGTTTAAGTATTCTGACCGTATTTTTATATCACTAGGCACTTAATACCAGTACATCAGCTCAACTTAAAAATTCGGCACATCCAAGTACCATCAAAATCGGTGTCATGCGAATCGTGTGGATGGAAGGTTACTGCGGTGTAATTTTTTATTGGGTGAAACGTTACCAAATGACGCTAAAGATATGTAAAATTGTTGTACGCGCAGACATATGTTGAACTGTCTCAGATATTTTATACATGTAGGTGTTTACAGTTGTGCAACGATACCAAAGGCAACATGGGTATTATCTCGCCAGAAACGCTACGCTGATATATAACGCTTGTGCTTGTGCGGACGGTGGCTCTGCCTAGGGCTAGGTAGACCAACAACAGTGGACGGTGCTTAAGTATACAATTGACGTTAATCTGACGTGACGCCTGTATCAGAGAAGTAGGTACGTAATGTTTATAAAGTTAGATAACCAACTCAACAAGCACAATTGACGTTTCACCAATATTGCACCTGCGTAGGGCATTTTCCCAAAGCAGTCTCGAGACCTCGCACGGCTCTGGTAAAATGCTTGATTGCCCCTCCGAATGGTTGGTTTCGATTCTTGCTAGGACCCTGATAATTAAGCTTTGCATTCGTCAGGTCAACATTAACGACGCTAAGAAACATTTCTTCCTCCGTGTCCCCACTGCACCAAACTCACTTACGCGACATTCTCCCGTCGACGCCATTGTCATTAGGATGCGCTTAGTGTAGCAGTTTTCGTAGCCGGTGCCCTCGCACCCGTATCAGTAGACGGCGAAGAAACAGCGTTGGTCTATATGGAAGCTACACACGCTAGCATGACGCGAAAGCCAACGCACGTACCTGCGTCATCACCAAGTCAAATCGCCCGTGGCCTTCGAGGTTAGCTCCAGAAACGTTGTCGGAGCTGAGTGCAGAGGCCACACTCCAATGTGCTAAGTAGGGCCAACGCCACCTCGGTGGCGTTGGTAGGGTGCCCTGATGCCAGCATCCGTCCGAATGCTGGCATCGAGGCCCCGTACCGTACTACTGAGACTACCTAAGCATTCTCTGTCGGTGCTCGTAACGTTAGTGTCGTAACGCAGTAATTCTCTTGTCCGCTCGTAGGCGGCTGCACCGCCCCGACAAACCAAGGGCGCAGGCACAGAGAGGAGTGTAAGATATATGGGGCGTCTGGTGTACTCTTGCTATATGCGACGGTGGCGTAGTTTGGTAAGCACCCGGTATCTATCGCCGTGGACCGAGAGGCCGTGTGTTCAACTCTCGGTTGACCTGAGTTTGCGAAACCCTTTCTTCTGGTTTATTTCTTTTTATTCTGTTCGTGTGAATTTTGACAACATCATATCCGTGACGGAACTACGTCAGTGAAGTATTGGTGGACTCCGGCATAAAATACTTTCGTGTTAAAAGAATGTCTTGAAACAGACGGTACGTAACGGCTCAACGCAAAAAGAGACGGGCTGATATTGCGAGAAATAGACAATGATGCTCGCGTCGGCGACAAACGTCTACGGCTACTGCTAGTCAACATGGGCGGTCTGATGAGAGTGGTGCGCGTCGTGGAAAGAGCCGGACGGGAAAAGAACACTGACCGCAGGTGCGGTGTCGCCTAAACAACAACGACGACGACGTCGAGCACCGTCGGACGTGAGAGTGCGGGGCGCAAGAATGAAAATAATAAAGCAAACCAGAAGGCAATGGCTGTTCACAACCACGGAGCTCCTCAACGCCAATCAGTGCGGAACAAGTGTGCCTGAGGGCGAGGAAAGCCTCGGAGGACAAGAGATTGGGCAGTTCGAAACGAACGAGACAAGAAGGCCGTAGCCGGGCGCTGAAGACGGGCAGTAGGGTGGCGGACCCGAGCCTTCAAGACGTCACCCGGCTGGGGCCTCCGGACAGCGCCTTCCAGGGAGTGCGAACACCAACTGTTGGTGAGCTCGAGACCATGGCCGCTTCGAGACAAAGGCCTGCAGATCTTGGTGCAGGCAAAGCAATGGCAGTCGGGCCACCGGTCCGCCCATTGCATCGAGTCGCCTCGTCGGGCTAATGTGGGCCTCTTAGTGCGTCACCGAGCAACCGCCGTTTCATTGTCGTTACCAGCTAGTCCCACGTCAGCTGCACCAGTCAAGCTTCGGCGATTTGGTGAGACAGAACTTGCATTCTTCCGCGCCCTGCCGCTCAGCCTTGTCAGGATTATACTTTGTAGTTTAAGGCTTGAACTTTAGTTTTGGTTGTAATTCTGAGTGTTTTACCGTATGCATCCAACTTTTCATTTATTGTTTACTTGTGTGTTGAGTTAAATAATGTTTTTGAGTGGTTTTTTAAACCACCTGATTTGTCCTTAATAAGACTCTCAGTGGCTCAGCCATAGAGCGCGGTTACGAACCAAGAGAATAACCTGCATCACAAATTGGCGCCAGCAGCTAAAGGAAAAAGCCGTTCTTTTTTATATAGATTTGACTACGCGGTTAAAACCATTACAAATACGCGGCAGCAAATGGCATTAGCGGAACGAATGGGTATCGATGGGGCGGAATTTAAAGTATGGTACGGCGAGAAGGAGGCACGAGCACGAGAGGAACGGGCTGCGTAACGCAAAGCTCGAAAGGAACAGAAGGAGCAGCTAGAGCAGGAGACACGAGAAAAAGAAAAACAGCTCGAAATAGAGAGACGCGCAAAGAACGACCATTTTGAAATAGAGAACCAAAACTTGCTATTGCGCCTAAGTGCCGCGGAAGTTGAGGGTAACCGGGTAGATACAAGAACGGGTGACTCAGCGCAATGATGGGTGTGAAACCTTACAATTTGATACCGGGATTCGATGAAAGCCGGGACGACTTCGACGCCTACTTAAGAGGTACTAGAGAGTCGGCACCGGTCAAGAATGGCCTGGAGACAAATGGGCCTCGGCTCTTAGTATGCTTGAGTGCAGAAGCCTTAAAGGTTTTGAAAGACTTTCACCACAGGATCCCCTCGGCTATCATAAAGCGAAGTGGGCGTTGCTTCAGCGTTCCCGTTTTATGGCAGAAAGCTATCGGGAAAAGTTGCGACAAAGCAAGACACAGGACGGCGAAACGGGCAAGCAGTACGCAACTAGGCTACTGAGTTGGGTCTAGATGTCCAAGATGGTAAAGAAATATTCGGCTTTTCGTAACTGAATTGTTACTGAACAATTCCTAAGCAACTGCCATCACCGGTTCGCGCTTTTCCTGCGTTGAAAGAGCTACAGCAAGCTGGAGGACATGGCAGTGGCGTCCGACCACTTTTGAGAAGCTCTGGGAAAACCCATCTTGCGAGTGTTCCGTGAGAAAACGAAGGCCAAGGCAGCATGGGATTTTCGCCTTTCGAGCTGATCAGCGGTAGACATGTTCGATGGCCTCTCAGTCTGTTTAAGGAGTTATGGACCAGAGACCATCAATGCGAAGAGGTGAAGACAACATATGAAGATGTCTTGTATCTCAAAGATCGCCTGGACAAAAAATTACAGTTGGTGCAAAAGAACCTGCTGCGAGCTTAAACAATTCAGAAAAAAATAAGACGACCGGGGACGTACAATACGTCGGCAAAAGGTTAGAGACCGCGTCCTCATACTGCTTCCCACGACGGAAAACAAGCTGCTAATGCATTGGAAGGGGCCCTTCATGCTCACAGGAAAGAAAGGCAACTTCGACTACTGGCTGAACATGGGACATACGACTAAGCTGTTCCATATCGATATGTTGAAATGCTACGAAGAGCGTTCTCCAGAAATATCACCCCAGTCAGCATCTTTCATAGTAGTGGAGGAAGAAACAGGCACACTTGTGCCTACCTTCAAAGCTACTGAGGGCTTTGATACCGAAGCAATCATGATTAGTCCTAACCTTCGGCAGAGTCAACGAGAAGTTTACGAGCTCCTAGCCACCCACAAAGACGTCTTTTTTGAAGTGCTCGGAAAGACCTACTTGTTAGAATGCCATCTTCAATTGACGACGTCTTATCCCATCAACACTCAGCAATATCCGCTACCATTCGCAATGAAAGTAGTATTCGAGAAAGAAGTGGAAGTAATGCTGCGGCTCAGAGTGTTCAATGGTCCGACTCGCCTGACAACATATGAAGATGTCTGGTGAAGAAGCCCGATAAGATTTACCGTGATTGCATTGACTTTTGCCGCATCAATGATGTGTTGGTCTCCGACGCAGAACCAGTTCCAAGAGCGAATGTATTGTTTACTTGTGATCGGCACCAGAAAATTCTTCTGCAAGTTTTCAACAGCGAAAGGGAGAAAGCGTTCGGAATAGTGAGAAAGGTTCCAGCATCTGGACCGATTTTAATGGCTCGGGATCTCCAACATGTATTTATATTCCTCAGCCCGACTGCCTCTGATTCTTGCCTGAGACTCTTGGCGCCTCTGATTGTTGCATCGGTGCAGTCCTTATGCAAGAACGCGATGGTGGTTTACACCCGGTATCCTACGCCAGTCGTCAGCTACTGCCTTGAGAGCAGAACTACTCGGCCATTGAGCGGGAGTGCCTCGCGTTGGTTTGGGCTGTGGAGAAGTTTCACATATTTTTATGTGGAAATTCTTTCACAGTTCAAACAGATCACCCACTATTGCAGTATTTATCCCGGGTGAAGCACCTCAGCAGCAGAGTACTGCGGTGAAGTTTAGCACATCAGGAATACACCTTTCACATGGAACATATTAAGGGACCCGAGAATGTCGGCGCAGAAAGTATGAGTAGATTGTAGTTACTATCCCTTGGGTGTTGGCTGTTACTATTGCAAGATTTTGTCGGTATTTTTGAGTACTATTGATGCTCTACTACTGTGACTACACTATTTCTTGTGGTCGTTGGTGTCAATATTCTTGCTATCGTTGGTGGTTTTCGGCTCCTTATTTAGTGCTCATTGTTTGACAAAGACTATGCCCAAGAACAAGCAGTGTGGTGCATAGAAGCGATAGCTCATGTGTTTAGCGCACCAAGTAACAGTTTTTCGTACGGAAAAACTTTTTTTCAAAAAGGGGCAGTGTGATGAGAGTAGTGCGTGTTAAATGAGCGTTTGAAAAGTGCGCGATCTCAAGAGAAGACTGAGGGCACGTGCGGTGTCGCCTAAACCACAACCACGAGGACGTCTAGGACCGTCGCGCGTGAGACCCGGGCCGCAAGAATGAAAATAATAAAGCAAACCAGAAGCCAACAGCCATTCACCACGGAGCTCCTGAACGCCAATCAGAACGAAATAAGTGGCCTGTGGGCGAGGAAAGCCTCGAGGACAAGAATCATCCAGTCCTCCAGACTTCTTCTTGTCTCGTTCGCATCGAACGAGACAAGCAGAAGGGCGTAGCTGGGCGCTGCATAAGGGCAGTCGAGTTTCGGATCCGAGCCTTCAGGACTACACACGGCCGGGGCCTCCGGACAGCGCCTTCCAGGGAGAGCGAACTACAACGCTTCATGAGTTGGAGACCAAGGTCTGCAGATCCTGATGCAGGCAAAGCAATGGCAGTTGGGCCATGGGTCCGAGCCTTGCATCAAGTCGCCTCGTCGGGTTGACCTGGGCCGCGTAGTGCGTCACCGAGCAACCACTGTTTCATCGTCGTCACCAGCCCGGCCACGTCAGCTCCAGCAGTCAAGCCTCCGCGATTTGCTGATACTGAACTTGCATTCTTCCCTGCCCGGGCGCTCAGCCGCGTCAGTTCTATACTTTGTAGTTTAAGGCATTGAACTTTAGTCTTGGCGGTAAATCTGAGTGTTTTACCGTATGCATTAAAATTTTCATAAGTGTTTTCTTGTGACTTGTGTCTTTTTTGTTTTAGTTTCTAATTAAAGTTTCGTGTGTGGTTTGTTAAACCAACGGCTGTGCCCTTAATAAACATCTCTGTGGCTCACCCATAGAGAGCCGTCACGAACTAAGAGAAGAACCTGCAGTACAGAGGGATAACGCAAACTCCTACTGTGACATACCATAAGCCTTCCCTTAAGCGACAGTTTCCACCACGGCCGCCACCACCACCACCCGATGCATCATAGGGAGAGAGCCGAAAAGGTGCAGAGGCGTTTAAAGCAGCGGCGGATGTCGTGTGGCCCTCACTGCCACCACTGCGCACTCATAAAGAGCCGGTGCATTTAGACAACTGTAGAGGAAGTGGTCTCCAACACTTGCCACTTCTGACTCTATATGTGTGCACGGTGCACGTTGATATGTGTTTCCGCGTATCACATCTTCTCTCTTTGCTCCTTCTTTCTCTTTTCTTTCCCTCCCCTTTCCCCCTATTCAAGTGTATGGTAGCAAACCGGGTACAACCTGGTTAACCTACTGCCCTTTGCTTCGCCTCTCTCTCTTGTCAGTTACTGGTTACATCTGTCTCGAAATTTTAAGTGCTACATGTTGGGCAGCTTGGCAAAGATGGATAACTTCGAATGGGTAACGCATAAGACACGGGTGCAAAAGATCGAGACGTATACAGCAGAACCGCTAACTTCAAATAACGTTTCTTTCGGAACACACAAAAATATGTACTATCACAAATCACGACGATCTCACGCATCATGCTCATATAGGGACAGCACTAAAAAGCCGTTATACTCTCAAGGAAAACCATTGATACTACCGAGCAGAGAACACGGCAGGCGTCGACAGCAATAACATCTGAAGATACAATAAATAAATAAATAAATAAATAAATAAATAAATAAATAAATGGACTGTATAGTAGTTCAATCCTTTACAAAAACAAAAAAATCAAGTCACTGTTCATGCACGCTTTGCTAATTCAAGTGTAACATCAGGTAACTACGCGGAATTTCACCCTACCACTGACGGAAGTATGACGAGTGCGATGTTAGGGAGGTATTTAGGGAATGATAATTCTCTATTATGGAAGTACAGACGGCTGGCTTACGCTGATGGAGGCTCGCGTCTGGATGATGCACGCATCAGCTAGTGCATCAGTTAATTGTACCCTATGACGGAATGAAAAAATTGTGTCATCTCCCGCTAAAGGGAATCATGTGTGGATGCGAAGCAGCGGAGAGATGGTTAGCTTGAGCGGGAGATCGTGAAATTTTATTGAGAGGATTAATGAGAATGTATAAGAGAAGAGGGAGAGTCTGGTGGTTGCGTGTTTATTTATTTAGAGAACGTATGCGATTCCTAGCGTCGGTGCACGGGGCGTTGTGAAGACGACGGCCTTTGCTTTACCAGGGTCGTAGGAAATGCATCGCAACGAGTACGTCTAGCATGTGGTGGACCAGCCAATTGTTCGTCGTTATATCCACGTTGAAATCACCCGCAAGTACCATGGACGCGTGTCTCTAAGTCTTTGTGTACTGTGCCATTTGACGGTCCCTCTGGAGATGTTGGGTGCGAGATACATTGTCATAATTACGATGTTGTCCTTGTCAAAGTAGAGTCTAACAGCCGAGTGCTCTCTGTTGTGTCCTTGGCCGGTTGGTTGTAGATCTAAGACTTTTGCATGGATCGTATATGGCTACACCACTGCCAGGACGTTCTGCCTCTTCAGTACACACGATCGCTTCGTCGCCGTTGATCGTCGGTCTTGCGGCGTTCCACGTTTCTGTGAGACAGAGCACGTCTGCTTTGGTTAGGACGCGATCCCGTTCCATGTCTCTGGCTTGTGCGTTTAGGGACTGGCTGTTTACAGTGCTATACTGAACTCCGTCTCGGGAGTTCACGGAAAGCGCGGACGTAACGCTGAGTGACGGTGTCGAGACGTTTGAATTCGTCGATCATGTTGTTGTCCACGTTGTCGTTCTTGTGGAGGAAGCGATGGTCACCGGCAGCGCTAGTCAGGTTGGAATGTTGTTGCACCTGCTTAATAATAGTAATATCTGGGGTTTAACGTCCCAAAACCACTATATGATTATGAGAGACGCCGTAGTGGAGGGCTCCGGAAATTTCGACCATCTGGTGTTCTTTAACGTGCACTGACATCGCACAGTACACGGGACTCTACCATTTCGCCTCCATCGAAATGCGAACGCCGCAGGCCGGGATCGAACCCGCGACCTTCGGGTCAGCAGCCGAGCACCTTAGCCACTGTTCCACCGAGGCGGACTCACCTGCTTAAGGCAACGTAGACGAGTTTCTGTGGGTGCGTCTTCGAGTGTTCGTATACGATGGAAAAATAGGTTCCTCCCTGGGACTTGTGTATGGTTATGGCGCTCCCCTGGACAAGGGGGGAATTGTCTTCGTTTGCACGCTACACCGCTCTTGCGGTGGATCGTCAACGTGACGTGGTTCTATGGGTATCCATGTCGTGTCAACGTCATAGCCCAAACGCTTCGCCTCGCTCACTGCATTGTTGGAGTGAAGTCGAGCGAAATTCCCCGTTGTGGGAAACGTCGAACTGTAACCACAATCGTCTGGGAAACGCGTCTACTTTGTCTTGATGGGATTGCTGTACGACTCTTCGTTCACACAGTTTTAGGGTTCCCACTGCGCGGTTTAAGAGGCCGTCGATGACATCTATGTTAGCCGTTATCACGTAGGGCTTGTCGTAGACTAGTAGGATTTGCTTGGGTAGGTTAGCGAATTCTGCGTTACACATCTTGGCCACCTTCTCATTTGCCTTGTCCATGGCTTCTTTTGTTGCGCATCCCAGGAAGGTGTCCTGGGCTCGCACGACTTGATTTTGTTGGTAG